>JAMPIV010004980.1:407500-410000 GCA_024509875.1 Oreohelix idahoensis
TTTATCTAAATGGGCATCATATGGTATTGCTGCCTCCACTATAAAAGCTGTTTTGTTCTGTCGATTGATTATTGTTAAATCAGGTTTTACGGCATGAGTCTTAAATGAGGCGTTGCTGCTGCCGAAAAGTGATGGTTTAACTATTATCTCTTTGTTTATTGTTATGTCACCCTTATTATTGTATGAGGATTTCAGTTTCTCATAAATAATGTCTACAGCTCTATTGTGCCTTTGTTGGTATAATGTTTGAAATTTGGTACATCCATTCAATAAATGTGACACTGTTTCGTATGGGTGGTTACATATTTTGCACATTTTCGTGTATGTCTGTGGGTAGTATAGATGTAAAAGACTTTCGCATTCCAGCAACTGTAACCTCGATCTCACAGCAAATGAAAGTATTTTATCACTTAATTTAAAATTAGATAGAAAACTAGATGACAATGAATGGTTTACACATTTCATTTCGCGCACTATTCTCCCTTGTGACGATTTACTTTTTAGTTCACTTAGAATTAGGTTAAGTTTATGTGATTTAAATCCAGAATAAAAAGCATTTGCTGACTTGTATGTTAGACTTACATCTTCATCTACGTCTAATTGTACACTGTAATGGCCACTGTCATCCACTTTCACACTCACTCCTTCACGCGCGCATTCTTCATTCAGTTCTACCCAAAATGATCTTGGCCAATTCACCTTCGATCTTTTAGCTAGATGGTTTGTTTCGTTTAACTCGTAGCTTGCAAAGTTATTCCTATCTTCACCTACTTGGTCTATTTTACGTTTTTTCATATGTCTATCTAACGAGTTTATTGCTGCAGTTTTTACAAGATTATCATCACAATTGAGCATACTGATAAGGAATGAAATATGTCGAGAGTGGTATAATATGAAGGGGTTTGGTATGCCAAGGCCACCCTTCGACCTGGGACAGAAGAAATAGCTCCTTGTGGATGATTCATTTAGCACTAACCATGTTCTAACGTGTTGTACAATTTCATCTTCAATTTCTTTAAGTTGTTTTTCTGTAAAGTGTATGTTAGAAAAATAAAACATGAGAGGACCGAAACACATCGGGTTAATTAATGAGGTTTGCTTTGTTGGTAGTATGGGGGCACAGCTTAATTTGTTAAATTTGACCTAAATTCTAATATAAGGCTGCTTGCTTGAAATGGTCCGATGTATGTCAATTGTATGTCATGTCCTAGGTATCTGTAGGAACGCCCTCGATCAGAGAGGGGATTTATGACCTTGGATATTAATGTATGCCTTGTTTGACCCAATTGTTTCCGTCGCTGATGTATGAACACTGCACACTGTTTGTGGCTTAACCTCCATCCCGCTGGTCTCCATAAATGCTGTTGTCTTCTGTATTGATTGTAGGTCGTGTATGTTGGTGGCAAAGAGACTTACGTCATCCACATATGTTGAATGGGATTCGGCACGTGATGTATGTTTGATAATGTATGCTCAATCCACCGGAGCCATTTATCGATGCCTTGCTCAAATAACAATAACACTCCATGGGCACCCCTGAATAATACCTTTCTTACGCTCAATCCGGTCTGTGTATAGTATAGCGTTTTTAACTTGATAGGAGGATGCCATGTATATATCTTTGGTATGTATGTAGACGTCAGGGTATGCCTGTTCGCTTAGCTCCCTTATCATAAATGTCGTGGTCAATGCTGCCAAATGTATGTCTTTGATATCAACAAAGCACAGATGGCCTGTCCTGATGAATGTAGAAAGTCATGTATGTATTTTGTAGGGTAAGACATGTTCTTGAAGACCATTTCTTGGCAATGATATGTTTTGCCGAGGTACAGTCGTATGGTATGTCAACAATCCATGCATGTGTCGATGATTGAATTAATTTCATGTAAACAACTTGTATGATGATAGCAGTATGAGATGGGTATGCCAGTCTTCGATGGTGCTTAAATTTCCATTTTTAGGCACAAGGGTATTACACCGTGCTTCCAGTCTGTGGCATGTTGGTTAAAAAGGTAATGTTGTATAAAAATAACCGTGTAGGATGGATGCTATGTGTGCCTGCTGCTTGATGGTATCATACGTCACACCGTCATGTATGATTTCCTACTAGGCAGTTTTTTTATGTACGACATGTACTTGTATGTAAATGGGTCAGTGGGCCGGGGCGTGCTTTGGTCTTGTATGACGATTTATGTATGTATGAAGTAAGAAGTAATGTATGAAATGGGGGGTCGCTTGTAGTGTATTAATGTCTGCGCTGGCTGCGTTCCTTATGTATGTGTTTCTATGTCTTGTATGTCTATGTTACAGGTGGTGGTGTACTTGTTGTTGTATTTGTAACATGTATGGCTTTACTCTGATCTGTTGTAACAAGTAGTAGTGTATCTCGTGTCACGCTTCCCGTATGTTTTGTGTGTATTTTCTTATGTTCGTTTTGTACTTGGGCAGATGTTATGTAATAAAAAATAGGGCCGCTTCAATAAAGTCATGTCAATGTTGT
>JAMPIV010004980.1:415000-517467 GCA_024509875.1 Oreohelix idahoensis
GGATCTTGTAACTTTCCTGTAAAACTACTAAAAATTAACCTAGACAACAGTAAGAGTTTTTTTATATAACGTAAAGAAGAAAATTCGAACATGACATGAGTTTTGTAAGGGCAAAAAATATATTAATAACTGCATGGAAAATCTAAGACTGCATGCAAAAATTCTTGTCCTTACATCAAACAGTTTTGGAGAAAATTGACACTTTCTGTGGGCACGAATTTCCGTACGGACTATAGTAGCACTCGACAAAGAAAAAGTGCGTAAAAATTGGTGTGCATGAGCCCTCACCCGATGTACAAATCATGAAAACTTGAAAGTTTTTGTTAAAACCACTCATTATCAGGGAACACTCTTTGAAAACAACCCACGCACTTTCACACGAAATGTTGTCATCAAAGAACTTTTAAATTGAATCTAAAATAACATAATTCTCGCCATGTGTACGTTGGTCACAGCTGAGGAATGCAACCGTGTTGAAAAATTGTATTGTTTCCATTATATATACTCTCCCGAAAATAGTTACAATCAACAAAGAAAAGCGTTCAACTGACGGTGTTCATGAACAGTTTGATTACGCTGTATAATGGAAAGAAACCAAAAACACTGTAAGAATGTACTCCTATCTGCTCATCCGGGAACGGAAACAGCACGCTATAATTAAAAACCCGTCAAGTTTGACGGGTTATTGCTAGTATTTATCAGAACTCCTTGATTGTGAGCAAAGTCAAGCATCAGAAATGATAACCACTAGCACAGCAGAGGAAACCAATGGTGGAGAAGATGGCATCAAGATGGAAGAACTGATGGCGACACTGGAGAAAATCAAGATGGGCAAAGCAATAGGGTATGATGGTATAACACCATAAAAGGTTAAGTACATGGGAGCAGCAGGCGACCTATTACTCCCGAGGGTCCTACAGGCAGCCTGGTGCCACAAGACCATACCAATATGGGAGATTGCCATCTAACACCCTTTTTTAAAAAAAGGTGACAACCGATAATGTGGAAATCATAGAGGTTTATCCCTTCTCAGTTTCCCCGGAACAATCTACTCTAGAATCCTGGAGCAGAGACTCAAATGTCTTGCTGAGCCACAAATGGATGAGTTCCAATGTGGCTTCCCAGCAAACCGAAGTACTCAAGACCTGATCTTCACACTCAGACAGTTGATTGAAACGGCTCTTGAGTATAAAGGTGAGATGCATCTTTGTTTCTTAGATCTGGAAAAGGCATTTGACAAGATCCCCTGGAGCAAACTTTGGGACTGTTTGGCATGGAAAAACATTCCAGCACCTCTGATTCGTGCTATATAGAGCTTTTACAAGTCTTGCAGAAATTATGTGTGGACGGCAAATCATAAGTCAGAACAGTTCAGGACCACCACTGGTGTAAGACAAGGTGATATCCTGTCACCTTATCTTTTCATACTCCTCGTGGACGATGTCATCAAGGCATGCGGGGAGAGGACAAGAAAATAGTCAGTGGTATACTGGAAGATGAGAGAGGTTTGTATTTAAGAGCTGGCATTTGCCGATGATGCTGCCCTGATTGCTAAATCAGAGGCAAATCCTCAATACAACCTGCAAGTCTGGAAGGAAGAGTTGGCGAAGACAGGGATGATCATCAGCAGCTCCAAAAAAAAAAACTATGGTAATATCATGAGAGGAAAGAAGGCATTAGATTAAGCTGGGAGAACATGTCCTAGAGCAGGTCAACCACTTTAAATACCTAGGAGCTGTCATAGAGTGGAAGGGAGGCATCAAAGAAGATTTGGCTACCCGAACAGCAGCAGCTGGGAGACTGTTTCAGGCCATAAATCGAGGATTCTTCAGCAAAAGAGAAGTTGGCAAGAAGACAAAGATCTATGTATACCGTTCCACCTATGTTCCAGTCTTGACGTATGGATACGAGCCATGGGCAATGACTACAATCGATAAAAGCCAGATCCAAACCCCAGAAATGAGGTATCTGAGGAAGGTAGTTGAAGTAACAAGAAGAGACATGGTCCGCAACCAGACGATATATCATGGCCTAAAAACCCAACTCATGCAGACCCAAGTAGAACAGTCCCAACTGTGATGGTTTGGCCATGTCTGCAGAATGTGAGAAGATCGGCTACCACGACAAGTATGGGAAACTAAGAGCCAGGGATCCAGACCTCCAGGACGACCGAGAGTCCGCTGGGAGGGCAACATTAGACAGTCTATGAAGGACTGAGGATTAGAATGGGAACCGGGCCAGGAGGAAGACAGCCGATAGGATAGCATGACGCTCTCTCTTCCAACCTCTACACCTCACGGTAGAAGGGGAACGACTAAGTCAGTAGGTAAGCTTCAATCTAATCCCTCATTATCTGGAATTACCTACACTATATATCATAATTATAATCCATCAAGGGTTGAACGGGGTGTTTTTCTCTTTTAAAAAACACCATGGAGGCAAAGTTTTGCAACTGCGTGCTGCAGAAATTATTTGCAAGTAGATCAGTAGAGGCCAAAAATTCTTTTTTTTTAAATGGTGAAAAAATATCCTGTTCAGCCATATATATATATATATATATATATATATATATATATATATATATATATATATATATATATATATATATATATATATATATATATATATATATATATATATATATATATATATATATATATATATATATATATATATATATATTCTAGCCGATATTCCCGGCGTTGCCCGAGATTTAAAAAAGTAAAGCGTTTTTCGTCTGTTAAAACAGAGATAAGATTTGATTAACTAGTTGTGTTCAAAATGCCGCCCGACGTAGCCCAAAAATCGCCAGAAATAGTAAAAATAATCGCTAATAGCCGAAAGTCGCCCAAAATATATCCTGAAGTAGCCCAAAAGTCGCCAGAAGTAGCCCAAAATATCGCATACAGTTGCCCACAATATTGCATACAGCAGCCCAAAATATCTACCGATGTAGCCATAAAATCGCCCGAAGTAGCCTAAAAATCGCCCTAAGAAGCCCAAAAAATCGCCCTAAGAAGCCCAAAATATCGCCCGAAGAAGCTGACAGTAGCCCCAAATATTGCCCGAAGTAGCCCACAGTAGGCGGAAGTAGCTCAAAAGTCGCCCAAAATATCACCCGACGTCGACCTACATATCTCCAAAAGTTGCCCAAAATTTCGCCCGAAGTAGCCAAGGACCTCCCCCTTGCCCCGCCCTTAGTACGCAACTGTGACTATGTATTAAATGTTTTATGTAAAGTGAATTCAGAAGAGTCTGACTAAACATCATCGGCCAACCCCCTCCCCTGATCTGTTAAAAATAAATACTAGGGGTCGAAGTTTTGAGACAGTTTAGTTTGGTTTTTGAACCCCGCGCTTGAAAACTGGTGTCATGGTAGTTAATAAAGAAGTAAGTCATAATGTGCAGTTCTCTGGATTTTTCTGACCAGACAAAGAAAAAATCTGGCCTACCATTCCCCCTCCGGCGGCATGTCGTAAGAGGCGACACATATGAGGATGTACATGAGGCTTGAAACGTCATCATGTAAAACTATAAGATAGAAACCACCATTGTTTACAGCGCATGCTTGCTTTGGTGCAGGCTTCCTGACACGTGACCAGTTGTATTGGTGGTCCCATGCTCTATAAGCAGCGATATAGGAAAAGAAGGAAGAACTGTTTTTAAAAAAAAACGTGACGCAACAAAGATATAAGAATGTAGCAATTGAAAACAAGGAGCCAGAAAAGTGGCGGTGGAACACGATATAGGAAGAGGATGTTGAACATGGATGTAACACAGGGGCGGATTATCCATTAGGCTAAGTAGGCTGAAGCCTTGGGTCCCAGAACTCTTGGGGGCCTGTGCATAAGTTTTTAAAAAAATTAAAAATGCATACATTTTTAAATAAACTGTGTTTATTGTATTTACTTTAAAAGCAATAAAATAATAATACTAATAAACATTAATAAAAAATAATTACTAATAAAAGAGGTAAGCAATGCTAACAAACTAACATACCAGTCTATTAATAATACTAGTATATACCATCACCATGGTAACAAACTAACATACCAGTCTATTAATAATACTAATATATACCATCACCATTGTTGAAATGGTGTTGAAATTCTGGTCTATATCATCAGTCAATGTCTTTTCCTGACTTTTGGCAAATTGATATCGTTTCTTTATGTCGGCCGCAAAAGCTTTTCTGGTAAGGGAGTCCTTCAATTTGCTGATGTCAAACCTTGTCTGTGTAGTTACAGTTGGTGCAGCCCTTCTTAGTTTCACTTTCAGTTTTGCTACTACTAACTTCCCACATCTGCACCTCTTCTTACCTTCACATCTTGTAATGCATGTCTCCATCTACCGTTAACTATGATGTGGTCTATCTGGTTTCTGTCCCGACCATTTGGTGATTCCCATGTTAATTTGTGAATTTCTTTATGTGAGAAGAGTGTTCCTCTAATGACCAGGTTGTTAATGCTACAGAAACTTATTAGCTTATCCCCATTTTCGTTTGCTGTTCCGCTGCCGCATTTCCCCATTGTTCTTTCATTATATGTATTGTGTGTGCCAACTTTCGCATTGAGGTCTCCCATTACTATAACAAGATCATATCTAGGTGTGTCTTCCATTTCTTTCTGCAGTTGTTGATAGAATTCATCCTTGACCTCCTCATCGCTATCATTCGTTGGTGCGTAGCACTGTATTATTGTAGTGTTGGTGAATCTCCCTCTCAATCTTAATCTTATCAGTCTGTTGTTGATGGGTTTCCATTCCAGTAATGTCCTTTCTATTCCTTTCTGTAGAATAATGGCTACGCCTTCATTGTGATGTCCATCCTCTCTTCCAGAGTAAAGTACTGTTTCTCCTGTTGCTGTTTTAACTTTTCCTGCCCCTGTCCATCTGCTCTCGCTTATCCCTAGAATGTGTAATCTATAGTTTCTCATTTCTGCCGTGACCTGTCTTAGTTTACCTGTCTCGTACATTGTCCTGACATTCCAAAAACCTATTCTTTGATCCTGTTTTGCGGTCAGGACATCCGTTTTCATGTCAGTGGCTTCCATTCGGCTTTCACCACTGACAGTCATACGAGCCACAGACTCCGAATGTCCATCCCGCAGCAAAGTTTGTTCATTTATTGTTGTTTCCGTAACTTCATTGTTTTTTTTTACACAGACAGGGGTGTCAGCCCTATGCTAAAACCCACAACCTGGAGGACCAGGGTACCAGCTTTTGTCTGACCCCTACCCACACAGACCAGTCCAGCTTGGTTGAACCTACCAGGAGTAAAACTCCCACTGGCATAGCTCTGGGGATTGTCAGGGTACGCAAGCTGCCATACCGCTACAAGGTATAGGTACCATTGATGGCAGTAATGGTGATGGTATATATTAGTATTATTAATAGACTGGTATGTTAGTTTGTTACCATCATGCTTGGGATTCCAGGAAAGGAAGAAGCAAGACTGGATAACATCAGAAACATTAAACACCATAACGATGAGAAAGGAAATGAAAAGAAAGAAAACAGAAGCGAAGTCCCCCAGGTTAAAGCAACAATATAGCGAACAGTACAGTCAGCTGGATAAGGAAGTTAAACGCCAAACCCGAGCCAACAAAAGGAATTTCCTAGACGATCTTGCAAGACAGGCAGCACTGAGAAATGAACAAAGCACAGTATACAAAATAACCAAATTCATCAGCGGAAAACGAGGTGCAAACAATATTACATTAGTAAGAGATAAGCAAGGTAATCTCATCACGTCAGCAGAGGGACAGGAAACAAGATGGGCAGAGCACTTCAGAGAAACTCTGAACAAGGAACCACCAGAGACACAACTGAATGTTCCTGAAGCTGAAAACGATCTAGATGTGAATACAGACATTCCACGCAAAGAAGAAATCATCACAGCAATTAAAGGGTTAAAGAACGGCAAAGCTCCGGGCCATGATAACTTAAATGCAGAGCTATTTAAGACAGACCCTGAGCTAGCAGCAGAACTATTAGAACCACTATTTGTACAAGTCTGGAAAACGGGGACAACACCATCAGAGTGGAACAAAGGAATAATTGTCAAATTGCCCAAGAAGAGAGATCTTGCAGACTGCGATAATTGGAGAGGAATCACTCTTCTCTCAGTTCCCAGCAAAATACTAGGCAGGATAATTATACAGAGAATTTCAAAGGCAGTAGACCACAAACTGAGGAAAGAACAAGCAGGATTTAGAAAGAACAGGAGATGTGTAGATCATATATTCACTCTCAGGAACATTATAGAGCTGTGCTCAGAATGGCAAAGACAGCTTTACATTAATTTTGTTGATTTTGAAAAGGCTTTCGACAGCATACATAGGGACAGTGTTGCGCTAAACTTGTCGCAACTTATTCTGACTATATATTCTGACCATGCATTCTGACTATATTTAATTTTTTAATGCATGGGAAGTAACTCATGGAATTGTAGTCACTTTTATTTCTACAGTCGTCTAATCTTGATAGCATCGTCAAGAAGTTGTCTTATCTTGATAGCGAGGGTTGTTGATAATTTGTGTGTGAGCGATTTTAAGTCATAACCATGTATGGAGCGTTTTCCTAGAAACAGTTGGCAGCTTGCGATGTCATTTCCTTTTAAGGTTCGAAATCTTCAGACGAACATCGTAGAACATTCTTCGTTTCGTAAGTTAGCTGAGCTGTATTCGATTCGCGTGTTCTGCGCATGTCCTAGTTTGTGGGAGTGTTTGAATGATTTCCGCCCAGGTCAGTCTGGGCAGAATTGCTGGTAAAGCGAGACGTAGCGTTGTGCTAGCGTCTTCGCTTATATTATTCAGGAAGGAGTCCTCATCATTGTTGTTCCTTTTTTGAGATGATATATCTCTATGCTATTCAAAGTGCCGGGAGGCCTATGTGATTTATGTGATTTCATTCCTGATGAACAGGTAATTGAATCTTTGCTGAGTAGCTTTATCGCTATCTTGTGATGTTGACATTTTTGCCTAGCCTGCCTTATTAAAGAGTCTATGATATGACGAGTTTGCTCAGCTCACGATCCACTTATATTGTCACGCATCGATTGATGCCTGTCCTAAGGACCATTTGCTTCCTGAACTTTATTGATGGATCTAGGTTTGATACCTTTGTTGTTTAAGGAACATAGAGGACGATAATGTGACGCTCAAAAGACATGCCTGTCTTGTTGAGGTCGAATATAGGAGACTAGATTTAATCTCCCATTTGATATCTACTAGCTATGATGGAAAGGGAAAGCTTACCACCTGACTACATGCACAGCTGTTTATGATATCCTAAGAAGGCATATAATGTACCATTATTATTGATGCTGTCTGCTGTTCCTGCTGTATTGACTACTGCGATGATGTAATGACTATTGTTCTATACCAGTGATGTTACTGCATAATTATCTTCATGTATCTCGTCGTTGTGGCGTATATTATATGTTACCAACAACATCACTTGCTGTTCAACAATTTATTGACTTTATACGTTTATGAATTGATGTGACGTCCCTATCTGATACTTGACTTCATAAACACGTCACACATAAACCAGACCACGACACCATAAGATCTTGCCTCATCATCCCTGGTGTCTGAGGGCGATAACCCTCCATGTTGAGTGGTGCTACTACCAAGACACATCAACACTTTATAGCTCCACATCAACATATCCAGTAGAGTACTGCTACACACCTCTAAATAGACACTCTACATATATCTGGTGGATTCTAGCACTCTACATATTGGTGGCCAGTCCAAAGGCATTCTATAAGCCCACCACATCGCTACATATTGGTGGCCAGAAACAAAAGATACCTCACCTCATCACGTTTTGAGACATAAACTGGTTCGGCCTGGTACCAGTAGACTCGGGGTCCCTTACCCGCTTCATTCAGCACTCTACAACAGTCTACAGACAACATCTACAAGACAACAACAGAAGTGCAGAATTTCGAAATTACTCGGCGTTGCCCAGGAACTTTTTTGGAATTTTCAACAATTGCTGTTCCAAGTCAAGAAAGTGACATTTCCCAGTTTTGTTACATACGGGAGAATTGATTTGTTGCTGTTCTGCTTTGGAGAAGGCCAGGTTCCATCGCTGACGAGTTCTACACTTCTTGTACACTGCCTGTACCGTTTGGAAACTCAAGTCTCAACCATCGTCGTAGCTGTTTTGATGCAAGTACAGATGGCAATCAACGTTGGATCTTTGATCTCAGAATGCTGATTACATCCTGTTTGCTGTACTGACGATTGGAGTTCCATAAGTTAAGTGGCCTGTTTGTTCGTGAACTGTGCCCTTATACTTCTACTGAGTCTTCTGTATTTCTAATTCTTTTGTTTACATGTTATATGTTTATTTGTTATTTGTATATTTATATTTAAATGTTTATGTTTCTGCGGGTCTGGATGGGTGGCGACTCCTATAGATCATACCACGTCATAGAGGTCTTCTATTGAGAGTGTTCTGTAGGGTGTGCAAATTTCCGATACTGGAATTTGCAAAGCGACTTCTGTTGCTATTTTTTGTTAGTTGTGATGACATGTGTTAGTATTGTTTTCGTTATTTTTCTGCATTCTTTAGTTCTGTTTTGATTTGTTTGTATTTGCTAGCCTACTCTTTCCTATTATTTAGTTTCATACACCATTTTTGTTTATACACTGTGGTGTCTTGTATTTGTATTATCTTCTCGCAGATATCATCACATTTTTGTGATATTTCTTTACTTTTCGCTTTATTTTTGTTGATTTCTGCGAATGTTTTCGTATTGTTGCTAAATCTTTGTTATTGTTTACATTGTATTGTTTACATTGTATTCTTTACAGGGGAATGTTTACATTGTTATTGTTTACATTGTGATTGTGTTTACATAGTCATTGGTTACACTTATAGTAGTTAATTCACATTTGATAGTGGGTTATGCTTATGCATTACTACTACACTGATGATTAATAAATGAGCTTCAAATTGATAAGAAAGCTCTTACTGATAATTTATCAGCAATGAATTGTAAAAATGCTACATTAAGGAGTAAGTTGACGCTGTTGACAGCGAATAGTGATAAATCTAGTGAATTTTTTCTTACACAGAAAAAAGAGTAAGAGAATGAAGCGAACTCATTAAAAGAGATGTTGGATAATCAAGTAGATAAGGTGAACTCTTCCACGCTTGATTTGAAACTATTGTGGAAGATTATAGAAACATTAGCTCTTACTCGTAAGGATAAATTAAAACAATCTCAAATGAAGGAGAAACAAGAATTTGAAGATGAGATGAGTTTTTCTAAATATGAACAGTGGTTAGAAAGTGATATGAGCTTGGCTCAATACGAGCAGTATTGTAAAGAAAATTCTTGCACCAGTGACTTGAAACAAGTCCAAGCGGACTATGAAAGATTAAAATTTGAAACTACAAGACATGAGGAGGAACTTGTGACTGCTCATCATAGTGCTATGGAAGCGCTCAGACTTGAATTGATCCAAGTAAGAGCTAAAGCTCTAGAAGATACATCTCAGATAACGAAGTTGAGAAAGGATCTTAAAGATACTATTGCTAAAGAGAAGACCCTGACTTCTCAGTTACATGTCATAAGGTTGGAGTATAACAGGGAAGTTAAAACCAACGAGAGAATACATAAAGCTGTCGCTAGAGAGAAAACTATTGCAGAAGCAGAAGTTACAAAACTTCAAAAAAGAGTTAATGGATTATTAGATGTTGTCTTGAACAACAGGATGTTATCCGTTAATAAGGAGAATAGATTTAAACATAAACCTGATGTTCAACAGGTTACGATTGCAAAGAGCCAGCCACATGCACTCAATGCTCAAAGTAATAATAAACAATATGTGAATAAATCTTTTCGTGGCAAATATTGTTTCCCACGAAATAGCGATACTGCCTCTAATGGGAGTTGGCGTCAGGCCAACAAAAGTAATCCGACTGTAGTGGTCAGTCCTGATAAGTTGACATCAGAAAACAAACCTATTAGTACTCATTCCCAGAATGGTAATCATTATCTGCTAAACAAAAAAAATTCTACCATTCTGGTTACGCGTCATACTCAGCCCAAGCAGTATGATCCATCTGTTAAGCACATTGCCACAGGCAAAAATAATAAAAATTTTGCTAAGAAAGATAATCGTGATTATGAACAGCGTCAAGAGCGTTCATCACGTGGTAATTTTCCTTCTTCAAGTAATTGGAGACAATTTAAAAGTCCTCAAAATTTTGGTTCTAATATTTATAGGAACTTTGGAAAAGGTGACTCCAATAGAGGTTGTCAACCTTGTGGTAATTTTTTCTGGAGACAAAATCCATCACAAAGATATTTGGACCAAAGAGAAAATAACAATCGCAACTATGCTAAATGGAGGTCAAATAAGAGCAATGGGCTCAACAGTGATAGGAATTTTGATAGATCTCGTTGTGATGGTACACCCAACATGATTCCTAACTAATACTTCTGTCCTATATTCATATATATATATATTACAGAGTAATAACACACCTATATTACTACAATACATTAGCACATATGTCCTCACTTTAGGTGAACACATACTATTGTGCTTTGTTATCATCTTCTTCTGTTCCCATCTTTAATATAAAAGGAAGACTGAGTAGTTAATATAAGGGCCGAAAGTTCACTCGGTCACAATTGTTAATAATAATGTATTGTATGAAACTTAATGGCTATTAAATAGAATTATATTGGTTGTTTTTTTCTCAGCACGTTATTGTTGATCTGAGAAGCTACCTTTCTGTTGTCAAACATGGAGAGTTCCGCATTGTACACTTCCCTTGGAACGACAGGAGATGTGCCCTGGATCGTCATTTATGTTTAATTTCATTATGTAATGATATTATTAAACATTTAGATAATGTACTATTTAACATTCTATATCAGATGTGTACATCCATTCTAAGCGGTATTAGAGTATGACACCGCTATTTGATTATAATGATATGAACTTGCATATTTATATTGTATTTTCATGCAAGCGTATTGTGTGTTGGTGGCACCTCCCCGATATATATTTTTTGAATCAGATTTTTTATCTGTTGAGAAATATTCTCACCAGACACTTTATGTGTCAATTTAGCCTCATATTAGGCAGTGCAACTAGTTATCCCCGCATAATTCGTGCGTTGTTAAACCGCTTTTGGTTTTACTCTTGGATATTTAAAAAAAAAATGTAGCACATTTTTTTTTAATCGGGAGGTTGCGGTAATGTTGCGCTAAACTTGTCGCAACTTATTCTGACTATATATTCTGACCATGCATTCTGACTATATTTAATTTTTTAATGCATGGGAAGTAACTCATGGAATTGTAGTCACTTTTATTTCTACAGTCGTCTAATCTTGATAGCATCGTCAAGAAGTTGTCTTATCTTGATAGCGAGGGTTGTTGATAATTTGTGTGTGAGCGATTTTAAGTCATAACCATGTATGCAGCGTTTTCCTAGAAACAGTTGGCAGCTTGCGATGTCATTTCCTTTTAAGGTTCGAAATCTTCAGACGAACATCGTAGAACATTCTTCGTTTCGTAAGTTAGCTGAGCTGTATTCGATTCACGTCTTCTGCGCATGTCCTAGTTTGTGGGAGTGTTTGAATGATTTCCGCCCAGGTCAGTCTGGGCAGAATTGCTGGTAAAGCGAGACGTAGCGTTGTGCTAGCGTCTTCGCTTATATTATTCAGGAAGGAGTCCTCATCATTGTTGTTCCTTTTTTGAGATGATATATCTCTATGCTATTCAAAGTGCCGGGAGGCCTATGTGATTTATGTGATTTAATTCCTGATGAACAGGTAATTGCATCTTTGCTGAGTAACTTTATCGCCATCTTGTGATGTTGACATTTTTGCCTAGCCTGCCTTATTAAAGAGTCTATGATATGACGAGTTTGCTCAGCTCACGATCCACTTATATTGTCACGCATCGATTGATGCCTGTCCTAAGGACCATTTGCTTCCTGAACTTTATTGATGGATCTAGGTTTGATACCTTTGTTGTTTAAGGAACATAGAGGACGATAATGTGACGCTCAAAAGACATGCCTGTCTTGTTGAGGTCGAATATAGGAGACTAGATTTAATCTCCCATTTGATATCTACTAGCTATGATGGAAAGGGAAAGCTTACCACCTGACTACATGCACAGCTGTTTATGATATCCTAAGAAGGCATATAATGTACCATTATTATTGATGCTGTCTGCTGTTCCTGCTGTATTGACTACTGCGATGATGTAATGACTATTGTTCTATACCAGTGATGTTACTGCATAATTATCTTCATGTATCTCGTCGTTGTGGCGTATATTATATGTTACCAACAACATCACTTGCTGTTCAACAATTTATTGACTTTATACGTTTATGAATTGATGTGACGTCCCTATCTGATACTTGACTTCATAAACACGTCACACATAAACCAGACCACGACACCATAAGATCTTGCCTCATCATCCCTGGTGTCTGAGGGCGATAACCCTCCATGTTGAGTGGTGCTACTACCAAGACACATCAACACTTTATAGCTCCACATCAACATATCCAGTAGAATACTGCTACACACCTCTAAATAGACACTCTACATATATCTGGTGGATTCTAGCACTCAACATATTGGTGGCCAGTCCAAAAGCATTCTATAAGCCCACCACATCGCTACAGACAGTTTATGGAAAATACTGAGGGCTTATGGAATTCCAAGCTGCATAGTGTCAATCATAAAAAGCCTCTATGCCAACTTTACGTTTAGTGTTGGGCAGAGCAACCTAACCTTTGAGGTGAAGACAGGAGTACGACAGGGATGCCCCTTATCAACCACTCTATTTTTAACAGTCATAGACTGGGTGATGCGCCAGAAAACAGAGGGCAGTCCAAGAGGAATAAGATGGACAACATTTTCTACATTGGAAGATCTGGAATATGCAGATGACATTGCACTACTAGCACATTCACATCAACACATCCAGGAAAAAACGGATAGACTTAATAAGTTTAGCCAGCAGGTGGGCTTGAATATCAATTTAAAGAAGTCTGAGGTAATGACGCTCAGTGTGAGCAACCCTGAGCCCATATCAGTAAGGAATCAGCAATTGGTACAGAGAGATACCTTCACATACCTAGGAAGCATAGTAACACCAGACGGCGGGGCAGGCAAAGACATCAACATCAGAATGAATAAGGCAAGAACAGCCTTCTTTAGCCTAAACAACATCTGGAAGTCCTCCCAATACAGCACAAGCACAAAATTAAGATTATATCAGAGCTGTGTGCTTTCTGTGCTTCTCTATGGTGCGGAATGCTGGAGAGTTACAGAGAAGGAAATGTCGAAATTGTCCTCTTTTCACACAACATGCCTAAGAAAAATTCACCGAATCTTTTGGCCAAATACCATCACTAACCAAGATCTGCTTACTCGTAGCAAGCAAGAGGACATGCACACCATCATGGCTGGCAGACGCTGGAGCTGGGTTGGTCATGTCTTCAGAAGAGACCCCGATGCCATCACAAGAACAGCTATGCTTTGGACCCCTGAAGGAAAACGAAAGAGAGGCCGACCAAAAACAACCTGGCAGAGGACTGTGGAGGCTGAGATGCAAAGAATGAACCAGAGTTGGGGCACTGTACGAAGGATGGCCACCGACCGAGCAAAGTGGAATCAATTTGTTGTTGCCCTACAAGACGCCACTAAGCGTGATGGCCACTGGCTGCTTTGACGGTCGGCGGCTAAGGATCAAAGAAGAAGAAGATACCATCACCATGGTAACAAACTAACATACGAGTCTATTAATAATACTACTATATACCATCACCATGGTAACAAACTAACATACCAGTCTATTAATAATACTAATATATACCATCACCATGGTAACAAACTAACATACCAGTCTATTAATAATACTAATATATACCATCACCATGGTAACAAACTAACATACCAGTCTATTAATAATACTAGTATATACCATCACCATGGTAACAAACTAACATACCAGTCTATTAATATTACTAATATATACCATCACCATGGTAACAAACTAACATACCAGTCTATTAATAATACTAATATATACCATCACCATGGTAACAAACTAACATACCAGTCTATTAATAATACTAATATAAACCATCACCATGGTAACAAACTAACATACCAGTCTATTAATAATACTAGCATATACCGTCACCATGCTAATGGTTGTGATAAAATTATTGCCAATTAGGTAAAGGGGTCACCAAATAGCCTAGAGACCCTTCTTGACTTAATCCGGCCCTGTTGGGACACACGTAGAGGAAACCTGTTGATAGCACTGCGAGGCAGTACTTGTTCTTGAGTCCTCAAGGTCTGGGAGGTACAGGAAAACCATGGAACACATGGGGATGACAACTCGAGACATGAAGCAGACTTGGAAAGGCCTTGAACTGATGGCACGTGACAGGAAGGCTTGACATAGGTTTGAGGACCACTGTTTCATGGGGAGCGAAAGGGGGAATGAAAGAAGATGGATTGAAAGCAAACACTGAACAACAGGGAAAGGCGGAGGGCTAAAGTCAGAGACAAGCACAAATAAATGAACATTGGTCTGGGACTGTGAGTAATTAATTATGGGATTCTTTGACTTTGTCACTTTTATAAATTATATTGGGCTGACAGTTTTGACGTGGTCGTCATGTAGGTATGTCTGGTAGCCTTGGGTCTCTCCGTGCTTGACAAGTGATGAAAAGCTATTGGCTGTAGCGTAATGGAATTGACAGAGTATGGAACAGTGCGTGGCTGAGGATTATGGGAATGGGAAACATGGATCAAAGACGCGACAGATGAAGACTTAAATGGCTAAACGGGACCAAAAGATGCAGCAATAGAGAATGCAGTCAGTGACCCATAGCTTGACTGCTTGCACCAGGGTCAGCGAACCACAGCTGACCAAGACCGTACTCCACCTCCTCGTGGTGGTACTGGAAACAGTCTGCAGCAGTGCAATCTGGCTGAGCGAGTACGGATCGAAGAGGGAAGGCAAACCCGGTCCCAAAAAATGCCGTGCTGAAGTCGGATGTGTCGACCGAAAGGTGCAGATATCACAGCTACGGCGTAAACAGACACAACGGTACCATCGTCCTTTTCAGGGCGAACGAGGAAGAAGAAGAAATGGCTAAACGGTTGACCTAAGTAAACTGTCTAATCTGCAAACGTATGTATGTACTTTCTGTTCCTGGGCTGGTGACGTCAGTTTATGGCAACGAAGGTCTATCTGCCTGTCGGTCCGTCCGTCTGTCCGTCCTATCTATTATGTCTTGTCTGTCTGTCATATCCTGTCTGTCCTGTCCTGTCTGTTCTGTCCTGTCCCGTCTGTCCTATCTATCTGTCTGTTCTCATCTCGTCCCTCCCTCAATCCATCCGCCCATCTATCTATCTATCTATCTATCTATCTATCTATCTATCTATCTATCTATCTATCTATCTATCTATCTATCTATCTATCTATCTATCTATCTATCTATCTATCTATCTATCTATCTATCTATGTATCTATCTAGCTTTTAATCTAGCTATCTATCTATGTTTGTCTGCATGTCTACCTACCTACTTACCTATTTATCCATCCATCCACCCTTCCACTTTTCTGAACGTCTTCACCACGCATCTCTTTTCACCCCCCTCACTTACCCTCATAGTTAATCTTGCCATCCTCGTCTCTGTCGGCCAGCTTCATCATATCGTCTAGTTCTTTATCAGATAGCGGTTCCCCGAGATTCTTCATGGCTGTTTTCAACTCTGCCTCATCAATAACACCGTCGTCGTTTTCATCAAACACCTGTGGGGATAAAAACAGCAAAAAACATTTAATTTAAACGATCACATTGAATTGGAGACATAATGGGTTCACAGCAAAATTCATAGTTGTAGAAGCAGGTTAAAGAGGTACGCTGACGGTCTCAGCATATGATCTTCTGAGCAGGTGAGCCTAAAAGATCAATCACGCCACTAGAAGTACTACTATGGAAAAAGCATCATACTAGCTGTGGAGCAACCGCTAAGGGTTATAGAATTCAGAACAGTTTTTTTTTTTTTTTAAATAAAAATTTGCCTCGTATTGGCGAGGCCCGTCGCGTTCAACCTTGACACAAGGCCCGTCAGTTATATTAGGGCGCATGTCCAAATATAAAAGACCTTGCGGTTTGATTATCATTCAGAACAGTAAATTCAGAGCCAGCGCTAGAGATTATTAAAGGTGTTGCGAGATTCAATTTCACGCCATTGAGTTGGATGACACGATAATTTCTACTGATATATTCACTGGAGCACTTTACAAAAACAAAACAAAAACAAACATAACACGTACGCTTCTCAAATCCTGTTGTATGTAATGTTTTCCTTATTAATTTATGAATTACACATGCTGGTTTGTTTTTTTATAATAAAAAGAATAATATAGACATATATGAAAAGACGAGTTTTAAAATAAGGAAATATTATAATAAGGAAACGAATCATGGACACTGATAATGGAAAAAATACCACCGAAAAATGGTATACAAAAATATAAAAAAACATGAAAAATACCAGCCTGTCCTTGACCTTCCTACTGGTAACCCAGCCATCTTTATACCCAATTAACTTACGTGGTTAAATAGCGTAATACGATTTGTCGTAACATTTAAGATCGCCTTCCGGCTAGAGCTAAGCGGATCCCCGTGTGTGAAGATATTACAAAATGACATAGTTCAAGATGGCTGGTGATGCGTAATATCACTCTTGCAAACATGCATTTTCTTATTGCTGTTGCTAGTATGTTGGAGCCGCGGTAGTGCACTGGCTTCCTAGCGCGTTGGTCCATGGTTCGATCCCCAGTTGGGATCGACCCAGCCTCATGAATTGAGTACCACAGCGACTCAAGGAAGGTTAAGGCGGCCGGCGTGATGCTGACCACATAACCCCTGGTGTGACGATGGTCAAGAAAATATGGGCCTAACATCATATTCACAATATGCCTCAATGGACGTGTAACGGGATGCTTTTCCCCTTTTCTCTTTGCTATTATGTTACTGTATGTACAAGAAATATGAGTTTTTTTTCCGTGCAAGGAATACTCGGCACAATAAAATATTTGTTGTAATTTGGATATGTAGTGTTCTTTATTCTGTTTAACATATTATATGTGTTTATTTTTCTGCTGTTATCTTCCTCCAGGCTACAAAAACTGCCGTTTGTTATTATGGCGTAACATAATACCCTACAGTGTAAATGGAGCAACCCTTTCCCTGCTTCTTAATACCGTATATCTCTCTTTACACTGCGGTCGTCCACATATGACGTCACGCAATTTTTGCCATTTTTAAACCCCCCCTCTTTGTCTCAATAACCCTGACGTTGTGTGACGTCACAAATCTCTTACACCCCCCTCCCCCACTTTAAAGAAATAGTGTATAATTAATCAGGATTTTACAAATATCCTCTTTCATTCGTGTACCGCCTGCCAACACGAGACAGGGCCTAACCCTTGTCCTACCGAGCTGAATGCTTTTTTCCCCCCCACACCCACAAAAGAAGTAATAATAATAAGATAAATAATTGTATCGTTCACGTCAACCCTAATACTTTCAACTAGCAAACCTTCTGTCTTTGATCTCATCGAACTGTTGTCGTGATGATGTTAACTAGCTATTGTTTTATTTTTTGCTTAAAAATCTGATTTTAATCAAGAGAACAGTTTATTTCTGCGTTTTGTTTTATAGTTGTGTACTACCTTATAGGAAACACGTTGATAGCATTACAAGGCAGTCCTTGAATCGGTTCCACAGGCGAAGCGAGGCAGATCCAAAAAAAAAAAAAAAAAACACGCGGAGAAGAGATCTGCAGACAGAAGTGAAAATGATGAAGAAAACGTGGAAAGAGCTTGAGCTGATGACACGTGACAGGAGGACTTGGCATGTGTTTGTTGAATGTACAAGGGGATTGACATAAGTCTTGGGCCTGACCATGAAGGACATGTCACAGAGAGCTGAAATTTTGTATAGTGTTTATTCCTTTTCAATATAGCCACCGTCTGAATTGACACACTTCTGCCATCTCTGCTTGACCTTGAAAAGACCTTAGGAGTAGAACACCCTATTTTTCAAACTAAACCAGTCATCACATGCCAGTATAACCTCTTCATCGCTGTCAAAATGATTTCCTTTTAGCTGTTTTTTTAAGATTTGGGAATAGAAAAAAGTCTGATGGAGCCAAATCTGGAGAATATGGTGGGTGTGGAAGAATTTCAATATTCAAATCGTTGGCTGCTAGCTGCACAAGTCGTTCTTTGTGAGAGGGCGCGTTGTCTTGAAGCAAAAGAAGATTTTGAGTGCGCGTTATCCCTCGTTTCCTGGTCACAACCTTTCTTAGTTTGGTGAGAAGATCTGCATAGTACTGTCCATTAACTGTGTTGCCACGAGGCAGATAATATTTCAAAAGGACACCTTTGCCGTCCCAAAAAACAGCCAGCATCACTTTTCCTGCAGATTTCTGCGCTCTCGGCTTGACAGGTGTTGGGGAGCCCGGGGTTTTCCATTGCATGCTGGCAATTTTGGATTCGGGGTCATAATGGTGTACCCAAGTCTCATCTACTGTCACCATGGTCTCCAAAAATTTTTTTGACTGACACTTTTTGAGCAACTGTTGACAGCAATTTACCCTCGTTTGCTTCTGTTCACGTGTCAACAGTCACAGAACCCAGCGTGCACACACTTTTCTCATGTTCAGTCTGTTTGTGTAAAATTCTATAAACTGTTCTTTCATTTAGTTTTACTCTACTAGCTATCTCCACAATTGTCATTTTTCGATCCTGGTCAATGATTTTCTTCATTCTTGTTGCATTTTCATCGTTGCACTCTGAGGCTGGTCTACCAGATCTTGGCAGATCAGCAACATTTGAGCGGCCGCTCTTAAACTGTTGACACCAGTTTTTTTACCGAAGTATATGAAGGACAAGAATCACGAAACACTGGTTCCATCTCCCTGTGTATTTCTGTAGGTGTTTTTCCCTGAAACATCAGAAATTTTATCACAGCTCTGGCCTCCTTCTTTTCCATTGTTTTGTCAAATCTTTGGTGCAGCAGATCCGGTCAATAGGGTACATTGCGCCGTGCACCGTAGCGGAAAAACCCATTGATGAAACAAACGCGTACTTCACACATTCAGTGCAAATATGATGAACTTTAAATGTGCCAAGTTTCATCTTCCTCCTGTGACTCCTTCATGGTCAGGCCCAAGACTTATGTCAATCCCCTTGTATATGCTTCTTGTGGATCTAAAAGGTATTGATTGATTGACTGCATTATACATATAATATAAATATATAATTAAAAAATAATTTAAACCAGTTAAAGGTAATCACAAATATTATCTATTTCAGCTGTGATTATAATAATAATAAAAGTCGTCCACGAGGGAGTTGTATATTACTGCGGTTAAAAGCAGACAATGACAAATGAGGTAACAAAATTTACTGTGTTCAGACATCATTTATGAAAGAAGCGATGCTTACTAGTAAATGTCTGTGTAACGTTACATTTCGTTAACACCAAGTCCCCCTATCAGCAAACTTCGTCACAAACTTTTGCACCCCTCCCCCTTACCTCGCCTCACTACGTGACGTCATATGTGGACGAATTCATTTGAGTGTTCCAGGGACGCGTACACTTTACTTACTTGCTTTAGTTTGGATTAATCTATATTTCTGTATTTCATTTATTGCAAATTAAAATTATTTTAGATGTACTTGTCTTGTATTTGTTGCCTCTTTAGGTTTAACATGTTTAACATACTTTTAAACTGACTTTGTGTGGTGAATATTGTTTTGTTAATGTATTTCTTTATCCTTAATCGTCCTCATCAGCTCATATATCTATCATGTGGAGATTCTTGATTTGGTATTATCATTATCATGCGTTATCTTCACATCGAAGTTCGGCTACAATGGATCTCCAACGTCTTCTGTCTCTTGTCTTGATGGTGCATTCTGAGACTTTTTCCTGTCCATCTCTTGATGTTATCTTTCCACATAGCGCTGCCTTCCTCTTGCACGTTTGCCTTCAACTCTGCCTTCTATTATGGTAAAGTGTTATATCTTTTTGACATGACTAAAATATTTTAGCTGTCTAATTTTGATCTCTTTCATTAATTCTCTTGTCATTCCTATGTTTTTTATGACCTATTTAAAGAAGCTTTATAGAATGTTACTACGTGTCACGAGATGGATTTGGGGCGACCCCTTCTCGATCTCTATTTCACTCCGGCAGTACTCATTTTAAATTGTTGTACTGACTAATTGCGTGCTTTTCCATGGTCAGCTCTTTTTTCTTTCTCTGCTATATAGCAGATATTTTGTATTTTCATTCTTACACTTCTTTTAGTAATAATTCGTCTTGTCTGTTTACCTGCCCACCCCTGCTGAGATAGTAAACAGGTGATGCAATATTGAAACGGCAGTCATGATGATAAATTCTCGTGTACCAAACCTTGGCCGCGACAGATTAACACTAAAATCGCCCCAGCGTATTTGTTTAATCGCTGATAAGGCAAGGGTGCGTCTTCGCCCAGGTGGTAAAGAGACGAGCTGTGTGTGCTCAAGCGACAGATGACGAGATTACTCGTCTGTGCGACACCTTTTGAACAGACATAAATGACATAATCGTTTTTCACGAAGACATTACTTTATATGAAAGTAATAAGTTGTTACATCTGACACACATTGCCGTATGAGGTTACAGATGTGTTGGTGAGTTTGCTGTCAGGCAATCGGATGTTTAGAATTCAGAATTCCATTTATCAGGCCGGACTTTTATTGGAGTATTTTAGAAGGACTTACACAGCCCAGAAAAACTCTACCATTTTAATAAGGAACCGGAATCTGAGGAAACTGAAACGCAAGGAGTCAAAGAGGGAATCTATTATTAAAATAACGACCCCCAAGTACACGTTCATCTGAGCAAAAAGTATGTGAGCCAGGATTGACGTAAGTTGTGCGTTTTACATTTTGTATTTTTCATTACTAATATGTGAACAAATATGTATATATTGCCATGTGAATATTAATATGTGAAAATCGCTAGTGGATGTCCAAGTCATTTGAGGCAGGCAACCTCAGCGTATAGAATGATGATTTCATGAACCACCACTGCAAGGGTTGGTGACTGCTTTTTTGCTAGTTTCTAATAGAGAACTAAAAGCAAAGGTAGTCCCAAGTTCCTTATGGAGCAGGGAGGGAAAGATGAAAGAAATGATGTACATTCTAAGTATAATATTTACATTTTCAAACCAGTGTAAATGTCTATGTAAACATATTCACTTTAAAATTAATGAAAGTTTCAAACTTTTCAACAAGTGTAGATATAAATGAAAACAAATTCAATTTATACTGTGAACACTTTTTAATCAGTGTAGATGTACATGTAAACATAATTTATCTGTACTATTAACCGTTTCATTTAAATGAAAAATCAATATGAAGCAATTCAATTTAAATGTACAGAAAGTTTTCTCTCGAGGGATTACGTTTAATTCTCATCGAGGGTAAATTCTGAGAGATTGGATGATGGAATAGAGAGAAGGTGACACATAAGTATGTGTCGGGAAACGGAATACTCAGGAGATCGTTTCGTTTCATTCTTTTACCATAGTTGTTGGTGGTACCAGCTGAGGGTACTATCTCTGGAACAAGAAGGGAACAGTGGCCTGAGCTTTAAGACGAGGGACCAACTTTGTAGACACTCCCTGACACTTCTGGGAACTTGCTTCGCTCTACATTCTTGACCAGCGACGAGCGTTATCAGTGACCTATCTGCACAGAACCAAACCATCAGCGGGAGCAGAACCTACCAGTGGCAGATAAGTGAAACCTATAAGCTGCCACGTGAACTCCTTTATAAACTTTCATCCCATCACAACAGTGATGACCACTTTCTGTTAAATCATTATTCAAATTTTCTAAAACCTTGTTACACCTAAATGATTATTAAATTTGTTATTTGTAATCATACAAATTTAACTTCGAGTTAATCATTTTAAATGTACTGCATGTTTGTCTGTCAATTTACTAAATAAACTCTAAACAGAGCTATACCTTAATAATAAGAATTCCACTGAGTAAATCAGGGTGGGGGTTTGACGAGCTGAAATTAATAATTGCTTAATCCTTCATAAAAGGCGGCGGACCGATATAAAGTTAACAATTGCCGTGCCAATGCAGCATTGTTCTTGACTTCGGAAATATCTTATGACACTGTCTTGGGATAGAAGCGTCATTATCCTTCTATCTACAACTCTGCCAAGAGTAATCTTGTGCGAAGGTAGACATCTTTGAAGGCCCATATTAGATACTCTTGAGTTTTGGCCACTGTAGTACCACTACTGCAAAGCAGGGAAGGCAATCCGTAACACTACGGTATGTTGTGTATCTCGCTGGGTACGTCAATTGTTAGCACAGATGATGGTGGATAATGTTGTTTTTCTAAGTATTCTATTTGTGGTTATCTTTTATTGTTCGTATATCTTTTTAAAAAAAGTAGCAGGTGGTGTGCTAATGTTCTATTCTCAAGATGTGTTACGCAGCAGGGTTCGTCTGTCATGAATAATCTGTACATACTGTAGTTGCAGTCCAAACACTTTCTTACCGCACGGTATTTGGCTCTCCGGATTTTTGACATTTTCTTGTTGGAGCTTTCAACAACTGGTGAAGTGTGCCTTTCAGGCTTTGATTGCAATCTTGCGTCCATTCCTTTGTTATAATATCGAAAAGCATTGATTTTATTTAGCTTGCCGCTTCTTTAAAGCATAAGCAAGTGGCAATACTCAACTCATATGGCTAGTCCATTTTTCAACAGATCATCCTGACCTAAAGGTCTTTTATATTTCAACATGCGCCCTAATATAACCGACTAGGTTATATAACGGGACTAGGTCTCGCCTAAACGAGGCAAAATTTTATTTAATAAAAAAAACAGGTCATCCCTTCAAGAAAGAACACAGATGTTTCTTTTTAAAATTAGTATCAAGTTCAGGCGACTGAGTTTTTACCGTGTAGTATCATCTACTTCGGTTTTCAACTCCACATAAAGTAATAAGCCTTAATTTAGTTAATGCCATGAACTTCTGACCTGCACCATGTACAACGTTGAAAGAATTTTTGAAAGAGGTAACGGCATATAATGTTTAGCCAACAGCATATAATGTTTAGCCAACGCCATATAATGTTTAGCCAACGGCATATAATGTTTAGCCAACAGCATATAATGTTTAGCCAACAGCATATAATGTTTAGCCAACAGCATATAATGTTTAGCCACCAGCATACTTTGTTTTAGACCCTCTTGATTTGGATTTGATTGAGAACATGACTCTGTCGTTCTCCCGCCAATCTACAACTTTTTGTTACTGCTACTTTTAGAATAGTGCAATAGGATAATATAGTTATTGACCTAATATCCCCCTTATTGACCTAATATCCCCCTTAACATGCCTCTTGTACCCCTCCGGAGTACCCCTACCCCATGTTGAGAATACTTGCCTTAAATAATAAGAATAATGTACCAAATTAAGAATGTTGTGTAAAGCGAGTAAGGAAAGTCAAATACGGGACTAGCAACTTCGTCAAACACACATTTTGTTACATAAACCACCAGTGCACTAGCACAAGTGCACCAGCACAGGAAGTGCACTAGCACAGGAAGTGCACTGGCGACGGCCTCCTGTAAGAAGGCCAACTGCTATGGTAACCACACGCTCCTATAGAAGTAAAAATAGAGACAGGAAGAAATTGGAGATGTATGTATGTGTTCAGTGGCGTAACTACCGCCCAGGTGAACCGGGCAAGTTCCGGGGCCCCGGAAAGTTGTGATCGGAAGGGACATTTGCCTTTATATTTATATACTGTGTACCGTTTTAATTTTCATTGCTCCTGTGTTCAAACGTTAAGACAGAAATGAAAGTGATAAAGAAGAAAGATCTTCAGCGGATGGCACGGGCCAGGAAGACGTGGAACACATCTGGTAAAGGCATATGGTACTTGTGGAGCAAAATGGAAATGATGATGATGTTTATGATGATGTTTATGATGATGATGTTTATGATGATGTTTATGATGATGATGTTTATGATGATGTTTATGATGATGTTTATGATGATGATGTTTATGATGATGATGTTTATGATGATGTTTATGATGATGTTTATGATGATGTTTATGATGATGATGTTTATGATGATGTTTATGATGATGTTTATGATGATGATGTTTATGATGATGATGATGTTTATGATGATGTTTATGATGATGTTTATGATGATGTTTATGATGATTGTAGTGAAATTGACAGAGATACAACGGTAAAATACTCAAAAGATAACATTTAAGGATAAAAACATAATGCGTAGGCTGCTGATGTACATGATCGCCTAGACCGCGGGTCATCATCCCCATAAAATTGACTTGCTAGACCGGAGGGGAACGGAGTATCAAAAGGAAAAAAAAATATGACTGGAAAGGCTAAGGAGACGCAATGGGGGGGAAATGGATGAAAGTAAAAAAAATTCAAGTCCCCCAAATTGACACGAGGTACGGAATTGGACGTTTTGCGATACCAAGCGCTTGATTTGAATTTGAGCGGAAGAACGCAGATGTTAGGAATATTACAAAAATTTAAAAAGTAATTTTTTCTTAATATTAATGTTAGGAATATAAAAATTAGCTGGCCGGATGGCCTATTCTGAGCAATGAAATAATATGATCTTAATTTTACAAACGGATAGATAATATTGAAGATAATGACAAAAGACAGTGTAGTTCACATCATCGCTAGACTATATTGAATCTAAAAGTGTCACAATTTGCACACAAAAACACGACCTTGGGAACAGGTGTTCAAAGTTACTTATTATGGAGGAGAGGGTTTTTGAGCGGTAGCTGTGTCTAAATATAACTTTTTACGACAAAATTTTAAGGGGAGAGAAAGGTTGCTTCAAAAATCAAGCACATTTTTTTTAGAAACACAAGTAGAGACGGACAGACTAACAGATAACCATCCATACTTGACTGAAGCATGACTGAAATGACTTTAGTGTAGAAATTTGAAATTTAAAGTACAACTAGGCAGTGATTGGCCACAGACAATCATATCATTAGCGCTCAGACGCGAAAGTGGGGTCATTCTTCAATAATTGTTCAGTGTTAGACACAGATTTTAAAGTGTGGAGTTTTCCCATATGAAAGACAGTGAATAAATTTAGGGACGCCATACTATAGCCAGCAGCTCAGCTGAGTTTTGCTAGCAATTCTGTGTTATGTATTCTTAATCTGGTAAGATTGAAATTATTTCTTTATATATTTTGAATATTGTTTCATGTTCGAGTGATTTGATACTGCCATATCATAATATAGCCTTACAAACAAGTAGGGATTTTGCTCTAGACCCCCCGCCCAAGTCAGGGTCTAGGGACTAACAAGGTACATAAACTACAGCAAGGATTATGCAAGATATATCAAGCGTTGAAACAGATTACCTATTTTCTTTTAGGGCCGACAACTAATAATTATTTTTCAGAATCTATAGTCTGGGAGGATCTATCGGATGTAAACCCACCATGGTAACTGTGCTGTTTGGTCAGAGAGATCTGACCTGTCTGTATGATGTGGTTGTTGTGTCAGTGTGGTGTCCAGACGTGGGTATAGAATAGATTTTGACACATAGCCCATACTTTGATTGCAGAGCTGTGAGTTTTCTATCGACAACAAAGCAGAGTCTATTCGGTGGGTGACTTTACTCGAGTGTATCTGTGCAGTTCTTGTGACAGAGACCACCATTATTGCCCGCCAGCACGGAGAGGTGGGACCGCAAGTTTTCAGCACCAGAGCTACAAAAAGATGAGTGAGCCTCTGGTCTGCTGGACATTCACCAACTATTGGTAGTGACTAATATCCCCATAAAAATTCCCACCATTTTCTGGACAATGTGTAGTCAATATAGACAGGTGTGATGAGGCCACCCCAACAGCACAAACAGTAACTATCCTCCCAAAGAGATGACTACTCGAACTTTTTTTTTAATAAAACTAACTAGTCTAGTACTTAAATATGTACACTCCTGCATTTATTATGTAACATTCCATGCATTTTTTTTCATAAATTTTCAATCCTTCTTTTAAAACAAGTTCTGGTCAAAATAAAACTTGATCCAGAACAAATAAATGTAATATAATTATATCAAAAACTTTATACACGTGAGTTAGTTCAGTGTATTTTAACACTTGTTAATCTTATTAGTCTTCTTAAATGTCTGTGGGTGTATTTATAACTAACACACCACATTACACATCATTACCCTAGACACTTTACGTAGCCACATTCATTAAGAAAAAAAAAAATTAAGTGTGAGGTCGTAGTGGTAGCAAGAAAGGCCTTCTGATAATTCTCAACTACATTTTATCTCAGGAGCCTTCACAGCTGGCCTCATACAAGTTACAGGTAGTAATAACACCATCATACAATACCATCAATACCACTACATAAATTGGGGTCTTGTCCAGGGATAATTAGCCCAACAGTAAAATTAGGATCTCCTGGTGGGAGAAATAAAAGTAGGGAAATAAATTGTAAAATTTCCTTTAAAATTAAAAGTGTCCCTGCAGATAAAAGTTGGTGAATCTTCACAGCCAGTAATAATTAATTAGTTAACTGGTTAGTTAGAATTAGTTAGACCATAGTCATATAGTAATTAGAAGTACTTAGTGTATTTACTGGTTAGAGATTTATCTTGTATATTATTATATTGTCCAAAAAGTATGGCAGAGCTAGCAAAGTTTAGATCAGCTGCTGTGCTCACTGCGAAGGAGATGGGGATGGATGGTCAAATTTTAATTCAATACGTAACGACTGAATGTGATAAATATATTGAAAGGGAAGATAGAAAGGTAGCTGAAGAGAAGAGGTTACAAATTGAGGCTGATAGAGAAATTAAGAGGCTGCAGATTGAGGCAGAAGAAAAACGACAGCAAAGGGAGGCAGAAGAAAAACGACAGCAAAGGGAGGCAGAAGAAAAAAGGTTGACTGCCGAAAGGGAGGAAGAAGATAGAAGGTTGCAGAGGGAGCACGAATTACGACTAAGGGAGCTGGAATTACAAGGCCCGGCCCCTGAAAATGGTGCCAGCCCTTTTGCCTCAGATGCTACGCCCAGTATGGGAGCCTCAAACTCAGCTATGGGGTTTCATTTAGACCATTTTGTTGAGAAAGACGATGACATAGAGGGGTACCTAGGACGTTTTGAGTTATTAGCTACTACATATGGGTTAGAGAGAGAGAGGTGGAGTTTAAAGCTATCACAGGGATTGAGGGGTGCTTCTTATGAAGTATTTGCCAAAATGAACAGGGAAGACCAAGACAATTATGACATGTTAAAGCAGGCTTTGTTATTAAGGTACGAGAAGAATGGTGAATTTTATCGTAAGAGATTTAGAAATGCCAAACTGTTGTCTGGGGAGACATACCACCAATTCTCTGCCAGACTAGAAACCTATTTGGAGAAATGGACGGCTCTGGGGAAGACCCAAGATCTTAAAGAAATGATCATGATTGAGCAATTGAGAGAGTCCATGGCTCCAGACATGAGAAAATTTCTCATGGAACAGGGTGCAGAGAAGTTGGGGGAAATTTTAAATGTTGCTGAGAGGTATCAGGCAGCCCAGGCAGAGGTAAGTGGTGCTAAGAAGAAGCACATAGACAATTTTAAAGCTCCACAGCAATTTAATAAATTTGATAATAGAGAGCAGGGAAATAAGGGTAGGACAAACTTTGAGCGGCCAAGAAATGACTATCGCGACAGAAACTCACAGTTCAATGACCAAAAGTTCAATGAAAGAAAACCGTTGAACCAAGGAAAAAGATGGTGTAAATGGTGCAAGAAGGATAACCATAACACCGAATTTTGTAGAAGGAAACCTTCAAACATTGCTGCAATGAAGTCGGGGACGCAAAGAGTAAAGGTTAATCCTAAGGGACAACAGGAACCTTATCACCCCCCAGTTTGTGAGGATGTTATTTGTAATGGGGTCACCATAAGGTGCCTTTATGATACAGGTTTGGATTATGATTCAGTTGTGAAGTCTAGCCTAGTGGACCCAAGTCAGTATACCACAGAAACAGTGGAAATACAAGGGGCGACTAAGGACATACCACTCATGACACTTCCCATCGCAAGGATAACGGTGAAAACTCGCTATGTGGAAGGAGAAATCAGAGCAGCAGTGATAGATGAACCAATCTACCCTCTGATATTGGGGTGTAGATACGTCTTCTTGGGGAATCCCGAGAAACCTGTGATCATGGCGACAGTGCAGACCAGGTCACAGAAGAAGGAGGAAGAAGGTGAACCTATAAATGCTCATCCAGAGGAGATGAGGAAGGCGCAGGCTGAGGATAGGACACTCCAGCCATGTTTTAAAAAATTACCCAAAGGCCACACACCTCCGAGCAAGGGGGAATATTTCATGAAGAACAAACTCTTATACAGGAAGGCCGGAACTGGAACAAATGGTCACAACCAGCTGGTTCTTCCCATTTCATATAGAGATAAAGTGATGGAACTCGGGCATGCGATTCCCCTCAGTGGTCACATGGGGATCAGCGCCACAGGACAGCGTATAGCTTGTCATTACTTCTGGCCAGGGATAACGGAGGATATAAAAAGATATGTCAAATCCTGCCCAGAATGTCAAAGGGTAGCTCCAAAGCACTGGACTGCCCCTGCAACTCTAGGAGAAATGCCCATAGTGGGAACACCTTTTGAGAGGGTTGCAGTGGATATTGTAGGACCTCTCACTCGGACCAAGAGGAGGAACAGTTACATCCTTACTCTGGTGGACACTTGTTCTATGTGGGGAGAGGCGGTAGCCCTGCCATCAATTGATTCAAAACATGTAGCAGAGGCACTACTTACAATATTTACCCGATTAGGATTCCCGCATCAAATCTTGACGGATAATGGTTCTCAGTTCAAGGGGAAACTAACGGAAGAAGTTTTTTAAGCTATTTCAAGCCAGGCACTTTCATTGTAGTCCGTACCATCCACAAGGGAACGGCCAGGTAGAGAGGTTCAATGGGACTCTCATTTCTATCCTGAGAAAGCTGGCACACGAAAAACCGGATCTGTGGGATCAATTCCTGCCCGCCGCATTGTTTGCGTACCGGGAGGTACCACATAGTTCAACCGGGATGGCTCCCGCAACTCTGCTATTTGGGAGGCCAATAAAAGGGCCTTTAGAAGCCCTATTAAGGACCTGGACAGATGAGAAGGCGGAAGAGACTGTTACCTCATCGTATCAATACGTGAACGAACTGACCACTCGTTTGAAAGCTGGATGGAAACTGGCAAATGATAATTTGAAACAAGCCAGGAAGAAACATGCAGCATATTTTAATAGGAAGGCAAAGGACAGGGAACTGGCAGTCGGAGAGAAGGTGCTGCTTTTACTACCCGGAAGCCAGAATAAATTACAAATTGGTTGGCAAGGTCCATATACGGTTCTAGAGAAGGTGTCTAGAACAAACTATAAAATTGACAAAAAGGGGAAGGAAAAAGTTTATCATGTAAACCTGTTAAAGAAGTATCTGGACAGACCACTCCAGGAAAGCACCCCCTTATTGACCTTAGCTATTGCAACCCAGATGCAAAAGGAACCACTCACCTCACATGAATACCCATTACATCCTTGTGAAACAGCAGCACAGGTAAAAGTCAGTAAGCACCTGACTAAAAACCAGAGGGAGAGAGTTCAAAAGGTTCTGGAGGAACATACAGATGTATTAACAGATAAACCAGGCCATACAAATTTGCTACAGTATGACATGAAACTGGTAGACTCAAACCCAATCTGTATGAGAGCCTATTCTATTCCGTTCGCGAAGGAGAAGGCATTAAAGGAAGAAATAGATTATTTATTGAAGGAGGGGATTATTTCGCACAGTGAATCATCTTTTAGTTCTAGTGTCGTTTTGTTGAGGAAACCGTCTGGGGAACACAGACTGTGCATAGATTACAGGAAACTGAATGCTGTCACAGAAGGACAAGTGGATCCATTACCAGACACAAAACAGCTATTTGCCAGACTGAACAAGGCAAAATACTTTTCAAAGGTGGATCTTAGTAAAGGCTATTACCAGATCCCAGTGAAGCCTGAAGTGAGACCTTATTTGGCTTTTAGCACTTCGGATGGACATTATGAATTCAATATGCTACCATTCGGACTGAAAAATGCTCCGAGTGTGTTTTCAAGGATGATGCGAAAATTGTTGGACCCCTGAATAACCCATGTATCACAAATTTCATGGATGATATTCTCGTCGCCACCGAGACCTTTGAAGAACACATTGAAGCTCTGGAGATGTTGTTTGATAGACTTCGGGAGGCGAACTTAACTGCTAGGCCAACAAAATGTTGTATTGGATGCAAAGAGTTGGAATTCTTGGGGCACACTGTATATCAGGGTAATATGACCCCTGATCCTAAGAACTTGGAAAAACTGCAGAGAGCACCTAGGCCGCAAACAAAAAAAGACGTGCGATCATTTGTGTCGTTATGCGGATTTTATCAGAAATACATCAAGAATTTTAACGCTATTTGTGCTCCTCTGACTGATCTGACTCGCAAGGGACTTCCAGATAAAATTATTTGGACTGCACAATGTGAACTAGCGTTCCAAGAGTTAAAGGAAAAACTCACTAGCAAGCCTATTCTCAAACTGCCTGATTTGACACAGGACTTTGTCTTAAGAACCGATGCAAGTAATGTGGGACTCGGAGGGGCTTTGTTGCAAAGATCATCTTCACCTGATGGGGAACTGAAACCAGTCGCTTATGCAAGCCGCAAATTGAATGTCGGTGCAGGTTTCCTCAGTCGGCACCCCTGTGATCAAAATTAGAGTAGTGGCAGACGTGAGGAGTAATTTTACCTATGTGTATCGCTGGTTTTGGAACTTGCCATAGGCATGTTTTCAAGTGGGGAGATGTGTAGTGAAATTGACAGAGATACAACGGTAAAATACTCAAAAGATAACATTTAAGGATAAAAACATAATGCGTAGGCTGCTGATGTACATGATCGCCTAGACCGCGGGTCATCATCCCCATAAAATTGACTTGCTAGACCGGAGGGGAACGGAGTATCAAAAGGAAAAAAAAATATGACTGGAAAGGCTAAGGAGACGCAATGGGGGGGGGGAAATGGATGAAAGTAAAAAAATTCAAGTCCCCCAAATTGACACGAGGTACGGAATTGGACGTTTTGCGATACCAAGCGCTTGATTTGAATTTGAGCGGAAGAACGCAGATGTTAGGAATATTACAAAAATTTAAAAAGTAATTTTTCTTAATATTAATGTTAGGAATATAAAAATTAGCTGGCCGGATGGCCTATTCTGAGCAATGAAATAATATGATCTTAATTTTACAAACGGATAGATAATATTGAAGATAATGACAAAAGACAGTGTAGTTCACATCATCGCTAGACTATATTGAATCTAAAAGTGTCACAATTTGCACACAAAAACACGACCTTGGGAACAAGTGTTCAAAGTTACTTATTATGGAGGAGAGGGTTTTTGAGCGGTAGCTGTGTCTAAATATAACTTTTTACGACAAAATTTTAAGGGGAGAGAAAGGTTGCTTCAAAAATCAAGCACATTTTTTTTAGAAACACAAGTAGAGACGGACAGACTAACAGATAACCATCCATACTTGACTGAAGCATGACTGAAATGACTTTAGTGTAGAAATTTGAAATTTAAAGTACAACTAGGCAGTGATTGGCCACAGACAATCATATCATTAGCGCTCAGACGCGAAAGTGGGGTCATTCTTCAATAATTGTTCAGTGTTAGACACAGATTTTAAAGTGTGGAGTTTTCCCATATGAAAGACAGTGAATAAATTTAGGGACGCCATACTATAGCCAGCAGCTCAGCTGAGTTTTGCTAGCAATTCTGTGTTATGTATTCTTAATCTGGTAAGATTGAAATTATTTCTTTATATATTTTGAATATTGTTTCATGTTCGAGTGATTTGATACTGCCATATCATAATATAGCCTTACAAACCAGTAGGGATTTTGCTCTAGACCCCCCGCCCAAGTCAGGGTCTAGGGACTAACAAGGTACATAAACTACAGCAAGGATTATGCAAGATATATCAAGCGTTGAAACAGATTACCTATTTTCTTTTAGGGCCGACAACTAATAATTATTTTTCAGAATCTATAGTCTGGGAGGATCTATCGGATGTAAACCCACCATGGTAACTGTGCTGTTTGGTCAGAGAGATCTGACCTGTCTGTATGATGTGGTTGTTGTGTCAGTGTGGTGTCCAGACGTGGGTATAGAATAGATTTTGACACATAGCCCATACTTTGATTGCAGAGCTGTGAGTTTTCTATCGACAACAAAGCAGAGTCTATTCGGTGGGTGACTTTACTCGAGTGTATCTGTGCAGTTCTTGTGACAGAGACCACCATTATTGTCCGCCAGCACGGAGAGGTGGGACCGCAAGTTTTCAGCACCAGAGCTACAAAAAGATGAGTGAGCCTCTGGTCTGCTGGACATTCACCAACTATTGGTAGTGACTAATATCCCCATAAAAATTCCCACCATTTTCTGGACAATGTGTAGTCAATATAGACAGGTGTGATGAGGCCACCCCAACAGCACAAACAGTAACTATCCTCCCAAAGAGATGACTACTCGAACTTTTTTTTAAAATAAAACTAACTAGTCTAGTACTTAAATATGTACACTCCTGCATTTATTATGTAACATTCCATGCATTTTTTTTTCATAAATTTTCAATCCTTCTTTTAAAACAAGTTCTGGTCAAAATAAAACTTGATCCAGAACAAATAAATGTAATATAATTATATCAAAAACTTTATACACGTGAGTTAGTTCAGTGTATTTTAACACTTGTTAATCTTATTAGTCTTCTTAAATGTCTGTGGGTGTATTTATAACTAACACACCACATTACACATCATTACCCTAGACACTTTACGTAGCCACATTCATTAAGAAAAAAAAAAATTAAGTGTGAGGTCGTAGTGGTAGCAAGAAAGGCCTTCTGATAATTCTCAACTACATTTTATCTCAGGAGCCTTCACAGCTGGCCTCATACAAGTTACAGGTAGTAATAACACCATCATACAATACCATCAATACCACTACAATGATGATGAAGTAAGTAGTTACAATTTTGATACATATTTGCAGTATATATTGTTTATAGTTGTTAAGCGGGAGCCGCGCTGGTGTAATGGTTACCACATTGCGCTGGCGATCAGGTTTTCAAGGTTCAAGCCCGGGCGTGACATTTGAAGAAGTGTCACCGACCGGGATTTTGACTGAATAACCTGAACGGCTCCTGAGATAAACTCTCTGTGGATGGGAAGGAGCGAAGCTCCTGACGTGGTTGGAAGGAAAGTCCACAGGCTCCCCAGCCTCGCAATGACATGTCATTGGGCCGAAGGGCTGAAAGCCCAAGTGCCGCTGGTTTAAAAAAAAAATAGTTGTTAAGCCCATTATATCGGCATGGCCCACTTAATGTGTGCCTTGGAGCCCCTTGCAATGTAGTTACACCACTCTATGTTTTGTATTATATATATATATATATATATATATATATATATATATATATATATATATATATATATATATATATATATATATATATAATATATATATATATATATATATATATATATATATATATATATATATATATATATATATATATATATATATATATATATATATATATATATACAAGCATGTCCTATGTAGTTCCCGAGGGTATCTTACAGAGACGGAGAATAAATAAGACTAATGCTGCATCAAGCATGTTGTATGAGACGACTAACATAATGTTGTGTATGGCGACTGTCAGCCTCATCATGCACAAACTTTCTACACAAACCACTCCTGCATAATCACTTGCATACTGCGGCGTAGGCTTCCTGCAAAGAGACCTTCTGCTGTGATGGCTCCCATGCTCCATAAGAAGGGAAATGAACGAAGACGATATAATATGAAACTGAACATTGAATTCATGTCCATGGCTTCTCTGAAAATTAGACCACGTTGCTTCCGTCTCGCTGTCCTCCGACACTTTCACCATCTCCATTAAGGTGCATCCGTCACCTTTCAACACTGAGTCTCTTCTAGAAGTACTCCTGGATACTTCTCTCTGCATCATCCCCTGTGGGGTCGATGTCATTACGTGGTAAGTTCCAGAATAATGTTCTAGACCAAGTCAAGTCAAGTAAGTACCATGTCGATCATATCTTGCCACAACTTCCTGTCACAATTAAAGGTTTTAAACCACTTTTATTAAATTTGAGTTGATCGTTGTTTGGATGTTTGAAATCTTTGAGTCCTTGGTTAACTAGGTTTCAGATGACCTTGGGAGCTGAAATTTTGCACACCACCATCCAACGTGGTACATTTAAAACTATCAAAATTTGAAGGAACCTCTGCTTGACCTATCTCAGCCCACCTTACAAAAATTAAAGTTGAAATAAAAATCATATAATTTTTTTCAAGATTACAGGCCTGAAAGGATCACATGGCCATAAAATTGTGAACAGGATTACAGAACTTGGTGAGGTCCACAAATTGTGAAAAAGATCATAGAACTTGGTGACGTCGTACACAAAATTGTGAACAGGATAACAGAACATGGTATGTCCACAAAATTGTGAACAGGATCACAGAACTTGGTGATATCCACAAAATTGTGAACTGGATCACAGAACTTGGTGTAGTCCACAAAATTGTAAACAGGATCACAGAACTTGGTGATATCCACAAAATTGTGAACAGGATCACAGAACTTGGTGATATCCACAAAATTGTGAACAGGATCACAGAACTTGGTGATATCCACAAAATTGTGAACAGGATCACAGAACTTGGTGATATCCACAAAATTGTAAACAGGATCACAAAACTTGGTGATATCCACAAAATTGTAAACAGGGTCACAGAACTTGGTGATATCCACAAATTGTGAACAGGATCACAGAACTTGGTGATATCCACAAAATTGTAAACAGGATCACAGAACTTGGTGATATCCACAAAATTGTAAACAGGATCACAGAACTTGGTGATATCCACAAAATTGTAAACAGGATCACAAAACTTGGTGATATCCACAAAATTGTAAACAGGATCACAGAACTTGGTGATATCCACAAAATTGTAAACAGGATCACAAAACTTGGTGATATCCACAAAATTGTAAACAGGATCACAGAACTTGGTGATATCCACAAAATTGTAAACAGGATCACAAAACTTGGTGATATCCACAAAATTGTGAACAGGATCACAGAACTTGGTGATATCCACAAAATTGTGAACAGGATCACAGAACTTGGTGATATCCACAAAATTGTGAACAGGATCACAGAACTTGGTGATATCCACAAAATTGTAAACAGGATCACAAAACTTGGTGATATCCACAAAATTGTAAACAGGATCACAGAACTTGGTGATATCCACAAATTGTGAACAGGATCACAGAACTTGGTGATATCCACAAAATTGTAAACAGGATCACAGAACTTGGTGATATCCACAAAATTGTGAACAGGATCACAGAACTTGGTGATATCCACAAAATTGTAAACAGGATCACAAAACTTGGTGATATCCACAAAATTGTAAACAGGATCACAGAACTTGGTGATATCCACAAATTGTGAACAGGATCACAGAACTTGGTGATATCCACAAAATTGTAAACAGGATCACAGAACTTGGTGATATCCACAAAATTGTAAACAGGATCACAGAACTTGGTGATTTACACACAATTATGAACAGGATACCAGAATGTGTTGTCGTTGTACAAAATAATTGTGAATATAGTTATAGCTTTGTTACAGATCATAGCGTAAGGTGCAACATTCCAATTAATATTTTTTAGTGGATTTGGTAACAGCAATAAAGTGGGATCCACAAACCCTTGTGTTTTCCTTTACTTGTTCAGTTATGTTGTTGACTGTTTTGTCAAAAGTTATGTTTATTTTCTTTTCGTCGTCCTTTATCTTGTTATCTAGATGCGCCAGCGTTTAGATATTCGCCCAAAAGAAACAAGAACAAAGGGATGAACCTTACTTACTAAGTCGTTCCTCTTCTGCTCCGGGGTGTAGAGGTTAGCCAGAGAGAGCGCCATGCTATCCTATCGGCTGCCTTCCTTTTGGCCAAGTTCCAGCCCATGTCCTCGGTCCTTCAGAGACTTTGTGCTGTTGTCCTCCCAGTAAACTTTGGGTCGCCATAGAAGTCTGGATCCTTAGCTATTGGTTGCTCGTGTTTGTCGTGGTAGCCGATTTTCTCCTCCCATTCAAAGGGATGAAGCACTGGGAACTATTAAACTGACCGGTCAAAATAATTAACCTCTGACCTTAAACGCCAAGCGCACGGCTTTCTCTTGTTCTTGAGGATTCTCGGACCGTCTCATTTCTTCCTGCACAAAGGCCTTGAATTCACGGTACTCGATTTTTCCGTTACCTGTAAACATACGAGAAGAATTTTAAGAGAAAAGATATTACTAACAGTGTAGAGGCAAATAATGTAGAAAACAAAGAAGAGTTTACAGTACATCTTCTTCTTCTTCTTTGATCCTTAGCCGCAGATTGTCAAAGCAATCAGTGGCCATCACGCCTTGTGGCGTCTTGTAGGGCAGCATCAAATTGCTTCCACTTTTTTCGGTCGGCGGCCATCCTTCGTACCGTGTCCCAACTCTGGTTCATTCTTTGCATCTCAGCCTCCACAGTTCCTCAAAGTTGTTTTTAGTCGGCCTCTCTTTCGCTTTCCTTCGGGGGTCTATAGTATAGCTGTTCTTGTAATGGCATCAGGGTCCCTTCTCAGTGGCGTCACTAGGGTTGGTGTCACTCGGTGCGGTAACTCATGGTGTCACCCCCATGGACCTCCTCCCGTACCAGACCATACAGAATCCTTAATAATGTTATTTGTACTAATGTTACTCGTAAATCGTAATTCCCGTATATCACTGAATGTAATGGCAATAGTGTGACATAAACAACTAGCAAAATTAAAGTTACACCTTTAAATTACAATATCATACGCACAGCCTAAATGTATTTACATTTCAATAGTTTCATGTGGTTAAAGTGAAAATTCAGTAAGAAAACAATAGAATTCGAAGTAAAAACATAGGTATATTGAAACAGAACATGTAAGCTGGGCTTATGAAAAATGTTTTTGTGGTTATAACTAACTACAGGGATATTTTTACAAAAAATAATAAATTTCTGCTGAAACACTGCACAAAAATTTTATAGACAGTCATTTTGGTGTCACCCCCTCTGATGGTGTCACCCGGTGCGATCCGCACCCCCTAGTGACGCCACTGTCCCTTCTGAGGACGCGGCCAACCCTATTCCAGCATATGTAAATACAATTCATCTGAATTAAAAAGAGACTATTCAGTTATGAATGAGAGAAAAAAGATACTAAACTGATAGACAAACAGCCGAGGTAACACGATATAAGATACTAAACTGATAGACAAACAGCCGAGGTAACACGATATTGGATAGAATTCAGACAAACAAAAAAGGCAAACAGACAGGCTGGATTCCAGGATCGAAACTAGTAGCAACGGCGCTCCAGTCTACTCAGCTGTAAATGGGTTGCTGACTCTGCTCATGATTTAGGGAAATAAAAGGCAGCGAGGCATGGAACTGGTGACCCCCCACTTCGTCCAAAAAAAGAGCTGGATGCAGGAGAGACGTCCCTAAAGTACTCAGCACCAGGGGCGGATCCTACATTCGGCACCCCCGACCCCCATAAAGAAACACACTCGCAAGTACATTTTTAACAGTAAATACTATCATATTAGTGTCCAGTGGCACCCCCTGCCTGGCTGTCACCCGGGGCGGACACCCCCCCTCGCACCCCTTAGTACGCCATTGGGATGCAGTATAGTAGTGGAGACTCTCACACTTCACTCCCTGCGGCAGTATTTGCAATGGGACTACTTTTATTTTTTTTTAAGGTGAGTAGGTTGAGGGGTTGATTAGTTGATAGTAAGGTAGGTGGGCAGGTAGGCAGTTAGGCATAGCTGTAGGTAGGTAAGTAGGATTGAAGAAAGTGGGTACTGTGTAGGCTGGTGACCATGCCAGCTGAAGTTTTTGAGGTATCTTCTTCTTCTTTGATCCTTAGCCGCTGACCGTCAAAGCAGTCAGTGGCCATTACGCCTGGTGGCGTCTTGTAGGGCAACAACAAATTGATTCCACTTTGCTCGGTCGGCGGCCATCCTTCGTACAGTGCCCCAACTCTGGTTCATTCCCTGCATCTCAGCCTCCACAGTCCTCCGCCAAGTTGTTTTTGGTCGGCCTCTCTTTCGTTTTCCTTCAGGGGTCCATAGCATAGCTGTTCTTGTGATGGCATCGGGGTCTCTTCTGAGGACATGGCCAACCCAGCTCCAGCGCCTGCCAGCTATGATGGTGTGCATGTCCTCTTGCTTGCTCCGAGTAAGCAGATCTTGGTTGGTGATGGTATTCGGCCAAAAGATTCGGAGAATTTTTCTTAGGCATGTTCTGTGAAAAGAGGACAATTTCGACATTTCCTTCTCTGTAACTCTCCAGCTCTCCGCGCCATAGAGAAACACAGAAAGCACACAGCTCTGATATAATCCTAATTTTGTGCTTGTGCTGTACTGAGAGGACTTCCAGATGTTGTTTAGACTAAAAAAGGCTGTTCTTGCTTTGTTCATTCTGTTGTATATTTGTTCATTCTGTTTGAGGTATATGTCAATGTAAATAAAATTCATCAAAATTAAGCAATGACTGTTCAGGCAGGCAGCAGTACGATAGACAGACAGTATGGCTGCAGATACGCAGGCAGACAATCAGTCAGTATACGGTAGTTAGGTGGCCAAGTTGGCAAGTATGTAGATTGGGAACGTAATAGGCAGGCAGGCAGACAGACACATTTTCTTACAGTTTTTATCCAGCTCCCTCATGATGGTATCAATGTTTTCTTCAGCAACGTTCATCCCCATGCACCTCAACATCTTGACCAACTCAGCACCTGAGATGGTATTGTCATGGTCTTTGTCGAATATTCGAAACAGTTCTCTGATTTCTGTTGATTACAAAATGTACCACTGAAGTTGTTACATATGAGAGTGTCGTGAGTTAAGGTTAAACTCATGGACATCTAGCTTGTCTAACTGATAGTCAGGGTTGTAGTGAGTTTGTAGAGATCGTTGTGTAAGTTTGTGGAATGCGTGTTTGGATGTGAGTACCGTTTGTGTGAAGTACCTGGATGTGGGAGTAGGCGTACAATTTTCGAGCTGAACGGTTGTGTGGCTTAGTATAAGTCGGGGATGTGATTTTGAGGGCCTGTCTAGTGGTGAGATTTGAGGTAGTTGTTTTCTGTATGATTTACTGATCGGCCAAGATGTGATTTATTGTAAGGCCAAGAGTTGATTACTGAGAGATCGAGGTATAATTTATTGTAAGGCCAAGAGTTGATTACTGAGAGATCGAGGTATGATTTATTGTAAGGTCGAGACAGAAGCGTACTCAAAGTATTTGACACCCAAGGCGGATCCTACATTTGCACCCCCTCCACCACAACAAAACCCCACAAGGGCAAATATATTTTTAACAGTAAGTACTATCATAAAAGTGTCCGATTGCAACCCCCTCCTGGCTGTCACCCGGGACGGACCACCCCGCACAACCTGTAGTATGCGACTGGGTCGAGATTTGATTACTGAGAGGCCGAGAAGTTATTTTTTTTCATTGTTTATTTTAATGATGAAAAATATTCCGTTCAACCTTTTTATGAGTTATAATTAGGATATTTAGTGTTTTCAACTCCAAATAAGATGAACAACTGCCCATGCGGGATAGTGGCATCACATCTATCAAATCATTGTAAATATGGCAAATCAAAACTACCAATTTTGCTTGTATGTTTTAAAAAAACCAAACAAACAAAAACAAAACATAAACACCAAACAAAAGTAGTAATCATAGGGAGGGGTGTAAAGGCCTGGTGTTTTCAGTTAGATATTTTAGAAGTGATATATTGTAAGGCTCAGATGTGACTATTTTAAGGTCCATACATGCTGTATTGTAAGGTCGAGAAGTGATTATTGTAAGGCTGATACCTGATTAATTGTAAGGCGGAGATATGACTACTGTAAGGCCGATACCTGATTTATTGTAAGTCTGAGATATGACTACTGTAAGGCCGATACCTGATTTATTGTAAGGCGGAGATATGACTACTGTAAGGCCGATACCTGATTTATTGTAAGGCGGAGATATGACTACTGTAAGGCCGATACCTGATTTATTGTAAGGCGGAGATATGACTACTGTAAGGCCGATACCTGATTTATTGTAAGGCGGAGATATGACTACTGTAAGGCCGATACCTGATTTATTGTAAGTCTGAGATATGACTAATGTAAGGCCGATACCTGATTTATTGTAAGGCGGAGATATGACTACTGTAAGGCCGATACCTGATTTATTGTAAGGCTAAGATATGGCTATTGTAAGGCCGATGCCTAATTTATTTTAAGGCCGATGTGTGATTAATGTAAGGCCGAGATGTGAATATTGTAATGTTGATGATAATGTATATAATCAGTATATACAATACACTTATATGTGTGTGCATATATATGTGTGTGTGTTTTTGTGTGCTAGACTGCATTACATCATAATAGCTAAGCATTGTCAAGTGGAATAATGGTGATATTAGCTGTAGCAATGTCAGGGATCTGGCAAGGTTACATCTGTTGGTTTCGAAAAAATCTCTGTCACATAACTGATCCGCATCTCTCTCAGACTTTCATGCTGTATTATCAACCTGGGAATAACTTGTACCAATATCATGCTCACAGCAGCAACAACAACAAAAATTTAACAAGGTTTGTGTAATTAAATATCCTGCTCACAGCGCACACAAAATTTAACAAGGTTTGTGTAATTAAAAAAAAAAAAACCCAGAGATAACCAGGTGACAGAATTAAATGACAATCTTCGTTCTTTAATCCCGAGTGTAAGAATAATAAAGGGGGTCTCAAGAACAAACAGGGAGTGCAATTTAGACATGACAAGAAAAATAAAGGGAGTCAAAAAAAAAAGACGGAGAGTGGAATTTAGATAAAGACATGACATAAAAATAAATAAATAAAATAAAGGTTGTTTCACAAACAGACAGGGAAGGGTATTTAGACAAAGACATGACGGGAGTAAAGAAAACATGGACAGACTTCGAATGAATAGAACAGGACACAAAGGCTTGGCTTGTGCGGTAGAGCCCAGGTTTATGGCGTTCCGCGAATACGGCGGTTTTCAACTATATACATGTTCATTATATTCGGCGCTCGTTCTGATTTTTCGGCGTTTTTCGGCATTACGCTCTCAGCAGCTGAGTCGGAGAATGGCTTTGGGCGCCATTTTATTGTCGGTAATTCACATTTATAAATAAAGAAAGATTGGAACCCGAGGCCTGTGAACCCTAATTGAATAATGCACAAGAATAGGTATGTTGCAGGCACTCGTACGAAATAAAGAAGTAGAAGACTAGACAACGTACAAACAACAGAAGTGATAAGCCTACCGGAGACTCGAACCCCAGACCATCCAAACGGCAACCCCGCCTCGCTACGGGAGTGAATCTTGATTAACCACCATTTTGTTAGGCCTAGCTCTATTGCGCACCTAATATATTATAGTGTAAACATATTATTCGGATTTTATTTGCATTTCCACGTTAAAAAAAGGCTATGTTCCACTTTTCGGCCGGGAGGGGGTGGGGGTGCGGGGCGCTGTAACCTAACCCACCGTATGAGCGGGGCCCTACTGTATTTGTTGCAGGCATGTGCTCCTCGGAGAGATGAAATGTCATGAATAAATGACTTAATTCAGCAGCGGCAAGCAGCTGTCAGGTTTAGTATTTACGCTTCGCAAAGGCCACAAGGCCACACAAGCCTATAATAGGACATTCTGCGTTACTTTTCTATAAAGCAGAATTGTGAATTTAGCATGTATGCTTCCATTTCGCGAAAGATAGCAGAATCTGTCATAATAACAGAAAACAGATGGTCAGAATAGTGGCTCTGTATTTGAAGGGAAACGGTTCATATGCAGATGATTTTCTTTTCTTGTTAGTAGCATAGTAGTAAGTGTAAAAACGTTCGAATTGCATTTTGGCTTAGTATTCTGTTAGCGGTTCCTACACGGATTCCTGGGGCGGTAATCTATCTTTTTTTTTTTCCAGTTACTTATATCACACTTTCTCGCTTCTAAAAAAATAATGAAGGAAACCCGAGTCCTATGGATAGTAAATAAATAAGTAAATAAATAAATAAAGATAATTAACAGGTACTCGTTGGACATAAAGGGTGGCACTAAACAACATAAAGGGTGGCACTAGACAACATAAAGGGTGGCACTAGACAACATAAAGGGTGGCACTAGACAACATAAAGGGTGGCACTAGACAACATAAAGGGCCACCATTTATCTCCAACGAGTACCTGTTAATTACCTTTATTTACTTATTTATTTTCTCGCTTTTAGTAAGCCAAAATTTAAAAAGAAAGCTAAACTGTAAAAAAACAAAAAACAATATTGATTGTAAGTCTTAAGTAATGCAGATCAACTGTTACAGTAAAAGCTTTGTTTTATAAATTGTTCAAAGACAAAAATGTGTATTCTAGTCGTGCAGAAAAACAAAAACAGCCTACAGCAGACGGACTGGTTCATTCGTTCATGAACTCTTTAAAGGACGTAAGTTTTGCTATGCCTGACTCAAATAATTGTGTGTCACCTGTGAGCTTTCATAAACTGTAGTGTTAAAGTTTAAAGGTCAGATCTTTCCAAATTTTTGTGAAGGTATGGCAGTATTATACATATTTGTACAGGAAACTGACCGAGGATTAATAAAACATATAGAACTGGGACAGAACAAAAGAAAATATTTCTCGAAACCTGGCCTCCTATCATGAGGGCCTAAAAACGTCGGCCCTGAATACGGCCCTCTCGCCCTTTAAGAGTTAATATTACCCTACACCTCCCTGAGAAGCATATGCCATCAACTAATTCATGCCACGCCTTCCTTTCCCTATGCACCCCGTTTAAGGTCGTTCTTTGCCTTCTTTATTCTGTAACTGTTAGTGTGGGCAAGAGTAATTCGGGTACAATTATATTTTTATGAGATCGACTTAGATTTGTAGTCTAAGGCAGTGGTTCCCAAACTTGTTCGGTTCACGGCGCCCTTAGTGTACCAGTATTTTTCCACGGCACCCCAAGTCAGAACATAAGCCTACCTAACAGTTGCAGTGCGCAGTTGGTGCGGTTAGGTTGGTTAACTAAAAAAAAAAAAAAAAAACATGAAACACGTATTTCAAATTCACAAACAATTTATATAAAAAGTATTAATAAAGTAATAATTTGGAACAATCATATCATTGAATAGATAAATCGTAATTAGTGGGACGCGTGAGCCTGTTGTTCCCTGCACATCTTCTCAAATCTTGGAATCAAACTGGACACAGCCACCCTCATTTCCTGTTCCACGTTGATTTTTGCACGATACTTGCTTTTCATCGTTGACATCTGTCGATGTCAAGACAAAATCCAAATAACTGTCGTCGTGTTTACGACATTTCCGCTTCTTCACACACCCGCCACTAGTTTGTGGTGCGTCCTCTTTATTTTCACTCCTACAATGCTTATTAATGTTCAATTAATGTTCAATAAAAACTTGTCCATTTTTAGGAATATAAGAACAACAACTTTTAAAAGTTTACTTGATCACAACACAATTCAGTTGGTCGATCTTCAATAAATCAAGGCCGCAGAGACAGCTATTTATATACGAACACCAAGTACCGAGAAAGTTCGATAAATAACTAGAACAATCCAGTCATTTATATTCACATTGATGCACTGAGCAACACTCACGTCTGTTCGCGCAGAGGGCTGAGAAACAACTGCCTTCTGCACTGCAATGACTAGAACAATCCAGAGTTTACATTTTGACATCGAGCGCCATCTAGTATTACTATTGAAAAGCGAAACAGCTAGTGGTTTGTACAGTGTCCGTTAGATGTCCTTCCTATCATCGCATCAACACATCGATGGTCCGATTCTAAAACCACGTGGGCTAAGTGTAATTTCAGTAAAAATATTGGAATATTTCGCGGCGCCCCTGTAAACCAGCCACGGCGCACCAGGGTGCCGGGGCGCACAGTTTGGGAACCACTGGTCAAAGGGAAATAATACATGATACATCTAGAACGGACAAGAGTAGGGTTGACGTCCCTTGATCACACTGTTTAGTGCGGCTGACCTTGGCCGAGAATTATAAAGTTAAGTTTGGCGTTTTGTTTTTCTGAATGAGTTCAGCTACGACAGCGAAGAGACGTTGCACTGGAAATTTATATTTCGGGTGAGCTGTTTGTGAGACAAAGGTTCCAGAAGGTTCGGAAATAGTTGTAGTGGTAAATCGAAGTGTAAAATTAAATCAGTTAGATCTCAGACACGATAGCGTTTAGAAGCAAGTCTGCTTGGAAGTTGTGTTAAAGATAGTATTTTAGAAAGTGGCTGCGAATTAGAAGTTATCATCGGACGATATGCAAATGATTTTGCTTGATTTCTGTGGTGACAGAAAAAAATTAACTATCGTCTAGACGTCTAAATCGCAATTCATGCCACAATTATGTATGACAGCTTTTGTGACTTATTCTGAGAACAAGTTGTCAATTTTGCCAGTGCGAGAAATTGTGTATTTTCGTAAACCCAGGTATGTTGAACATTTAAGTAATCTAGCTAAATAGTGAAGTACAGTAGACAAGTGACAGGCTAGCAGAAGAATAACTTGGTAAACGCCAAGTCAAGAAATCAGAAATCATAAGAAATAAGTCAGAACAAATAGAATAAACAGCGAGTACATACGAAGAATATTATGACAAGAAAAATAGTGACAACAGTGGTTCTCAAGCCACAACCACCATAACCACTAGAGACAGTATGAATATAGAAGCAGCGACAGAAAGAGAGAGAGAGAGAGAATAAAAGAAACTGACATTTTATTATTGCCCACTGAAGTTTTGCTGTATAAAGTCTGCCAGCCTCATGAGGAAGGTTGGGCACATCATTTCTTCAACATTTTTGATCATGTAAATAAAGTTCAACATTTGACTGTTACTGCTGTCAGCGTCAAGTCATCCATCAACTCGTGACATCATCCATCAACTCGTGAAATCATCCATTAACTCGTTAAGTCATTTATCAACTTGTGAAATCATCCATCAACTGTCAGTACATGAAATGTTGTCATTGTTGTGAGAGTAAGAAGTCTCCCGTACCACAAATAAGCTGCCTGCTGTTTAGGGTAGAGATACGAAACTATACGATCTTAAAATAGAGAAGTAGGAAATAGTAGACTAGCTATCATGCACGACCACAATTCCTTTAATGTCTATCTTAATTTTCCTTCTCCGTGTGTTTTCTATGTTTTAATCTGTCACTACCTCTCTTACCATGGGGTTTCCAGAACAAAAACTGCCTTGAAATGCACTCAACAGGTTTCCTAAAAGTGTGTCCTATCAAACGCCACGCCCTCTTCTCAACTCTCATGTCACTGGCACTTGTTTGGTTCTTGTCATCAGTTTTACATTGGTGACCTTGTCATACCATTTTAATCTTTCTATTTCACTCAAGCTTCCATTTATGAAATCTATAACTTCTTGGAGCATCCGAGTGGCACAGTAGTTAGAGAGCTATATTCTTGAGGTAAACTGGGCGAGTTCGAAACCAAGTCGTTTTATGTTCTAGTTTACCCAGTTGTAAATATAGGTGTAAATTATAATTGTTGGTAAGAAAACGAAGATGGCTGTATACCGCTCCACCTATGTCCCAGTCTTGACATATGGATGCGAGTCATGGGCAATGACTACAACCCACAAAAGCCAGATCGAAACCTCAGAAATGAGGTATCTGAGGAAGGTGGTTGAAGTAACAAGAAGAGACATGGTCCGCAACCAGACGATACGTCAAGGCCTAAAATCCTACCCCCTGCAGACCCAAGTAGAACAGTAACAACTAAGATAGTTTGGCTATGTCTGCAGAATGAGAGAAGATCGGCTACCACGACAAGCATGGGAAACAAAGAGCCAGGGATCCAGACCCCCAGAGTCCGCTGGGAGGACAACATTAGACAATCTTTGAAGGACCGAGGACTAGAATGGAACCAGGCCAGGAAGAAGACAGCCAATATGATAGTCTGGCGCTCTCTCTTCCAAACCTATACACCTCACGGTAGAAGGGGAACGACTAAGTAAGTAAGTAAATTATAATTGCAAATTATGGTGTTTCCAGGTTTCAGAACGACTAAGTAATTACCAAGACTCGTATACTTGTAAATTTTAGGCAGTTTACGCTTGATAATTTATTAACACTATTTCACGCTTACATTATTATTGTCAACTACGGTGTTGACATCTGAGTGCCTGTCTGTGTCTGTCAGAATGTTTGTCTGTTTGCCTGTATGTTCATCTATACATCAGTCCATCCGTCCGTTCGCCCATCTATCCTTCTATCCGTCCGCCCGTCTGAATATCTGTCTGTCCGTCTATCCATTCACCCTGCAAGAGGATCAGCTTCAGTGGTGGCTCCGTGAGGACCGCAAAGAAATGTTATGATAATGATCTATGTCTGAATCAGTCAAACAATCAATCAATCTGATTATCTGGTTTGTCTTTAACCCTACCAGTTTTCTCAAAACCCGTTCGATTTTTTCCTTGTCCTTTCCTACTGAGCTCTTCTCTCCCAACCCTTCCGAACCTTAAACGCAAAACAAAACAGCCACATTTTCTCGACCAGTGATATTTATAGCCCTTAAGACAATGGCGACATTACAACAAGAGTTCAGGTGACCAATGAACCACAATGCATTGCAAACGGAGATTTCTTTGTCGTTCAGCACGTGCGCTGTGCCTGCTGGCTCCTGGGTGCGGTGACTAAAACGCTGTTCTTATCAATTATTCATTACCGTCCTACCAGCAGCAATACCACAATAGCTTGACAGCGTGAGTGCAGAATGGGATGCCAATGGAGTTTCTAAACTCTAACCAGTTTCGTTTTTTGTATACAACCTAGAGATGGATGTGACACACATAGAGGACACCTGTCGACAGCATCATCAAGCAGTCCTTGTTCTGAAATCCCCAGGGTAACAGACTACGCAGGAGATTTAAAAGACACACACACATCGAGAAGAGAACTGGAAATATGCTTGAAGGAATGAAGAAGATATAGAAAGATCTCAAGCTGATGGCACGGGACAGGAAGTCTTGACATAAGTTTATTAAAGGCATATGTTTCTTTGGGAACAAAAGGGTGATGATGATGATGATGTTGATGATGATGATGATGATGATGATGATGTTGATGATGATGATGTTGATGATGTTGATGATGATGATGTTGATGATGATGTTGATGATGATGATGATGATGATGATGATGATGATGATGATGATGATGATGATGTTGTTGTTGATGATGATGATGATGATGTTGATGATGATGATGTTGATGATGATGATGTTGATGATGATGTTGATGATGATGATGTTGATGATGATGATGATGATGTTGATGATGATGATGATGATGATGATGATGATGATGATGATGATGATGACGATGATGACGATTGAACCTCTCAAGGTGTAGAAAATAATTGACTGGTTGAATCGATAAGCTATCAGTCAGGCGTCTGTGTGTGCGTGTTTGTGAGTATGTTTAGTTGAACTGACTAATGTTTTTATCAATGGAAGTCAGAAAGTCAGTTCTTTAGTTTTTTGGTTTTGTTTAAACAAAAAAATCAGAGCTAAAGATCTTCTATATTTAGACATACGCCCTAATATAACCGCCAAAACGAGGCAACAATTTGTGTTTTTAAAGTTCTTCAGTTTTATATAGAATCAATCCTGGCATACGGAAGTGAGTCATGGACAGTTAGTAAACAAGTACGCAGAGGAAGCTGATTACTCCGGTTAGAAGGCAGCAGGTCATTGCCTTTGGGCATGTTATGAGATGAAGAAAGCAGGAATATATCGTGATAACAGGTAAGATAACAGGTAAGATAACAGGTAAGATAACAGGTAAGATAACAGAGAAAAGAGGTAAGGGATGACAAAACCAGCAGATACTGGAAAGTTTGACATCACGGCAGGAAAAGACGTCAATAACAGATCTGACAAACAGTACTAGAGATTAGAAGTTGTGGAGAGTCACGATCGCCCACTCCACCAGGCATGGTATTTGAAGAAGAAAACATTTATTTGTTTACAAAATTGTTATTCCCCCACCACAAGAAATAAAGTTAGTTAAAAACAAAAGAAAAACAAATTATTCTGTATTTCTTTTGAAGCGGTATAAAATCCAGTAGCGCCTTGTCTTTAATTTTTTTAATTAGGGTGTTTGCTACTTTTTTTTGTAGCACGCATCTTTCAACCATCTACCATATAGATAGAGCTGTTGGTTATATCAGGACGTGTTTAATTTATTGTAATATGTTTTTGTTTGTATTTATTTTATGCTTAATACTATATTATCTCGAGTAGGTATTTTTCCTTTTGTAGTTATAGTTCAGTATGGTTTTATTATTTAAAAAAAGATATTGTCTAAACTGTTATGCATTTAATATTCATTGGAGGATTATTTAGTTAATCTGTATTTATCTGGGGGGAATCTTCCACCACAGTAGACTGGCTCGCATCCTTATTTATTTATTTTCTTTTTTATATGTTAGCTTTTGTTTTTGTAATATAGTGTTTTATTAACTTTTGTACTTCTGTTGGGGTCTTAGTGCCTATGAGATTTTCTACACTCATTTCTACCTTGTGGTTACTACAGTATGTTTTAATGTTTTGCCTCTGCTGGTCATATTTTTTTGCAGTCCACTAGAAAGTGTCTAATTGTGTTTGGTTCTTGACACTCTTCGCATGTGGGTCCCTCAATCATGAACTATCCAGTTCCAAACTTGAGCCTTAACAATTTTTTATTAATTGGTATTTTTAGTTCATCTTGTACTTGACATTTGCAGCGCCTTGTTAGACCCGATACACCATCCCCGTCATGATTATTTCCCTTTTCGTTCCGTATAGAGCATGGAGCTATCACTGCATCTGGTCCCCATGTGGAAAACCTGCACCACATCATCCATATGCTTTTGCAACGCGGGTTTCTGTAGCAATTTATTTTTAATGATGAGGTTGGCAGCTCCACAAATTTAAAAAAAAAAATTATAAAATTTTTTTTTAAAAATATGTTTTGATTTTTAATTAAATATTTATTTATCTCCAACTCATTCTGTCCTCTTCTATCTCCAGTCCTCGTTATTATTACGCTAGGGTAGTTTCTTGTTTTGTTTCGTTTTTTAGCTTCTTAGTATGTACTGTTTACATCCGGAAGTGGCAGTCATTTCCATTTCTGGTGACGCCCTCTCTCTTCGGCAGTCGTGCTAGGTCTTAGCTGCCTTTAGGGAAGTACCCATGTTTTATTTTTATATTAATTTAGATTCTTATGTGTCCTATCTAGCCCTCACTTTCTTTCCTTTCCCTGACGAAGGCCTTGTGGCCGCGACGTTGGCTATTTTCTTTGTCTTTTTTGTCCTCGTAAGACGAATCACCTTTTTTCGAATTTGTTTTCATACCCATCCATTGAGCGCCCCTCCCCCTCCCCCCCCCCTTCTCCCACAAACAACTTCATATTAGACGCCTCTGGTGTCATACCAGAAGAAGTACAAATCCTATTCTTGCTTTGTCGCATCAGAGACCTCCGAGAACTATACGGTAGATTGGTTGGGGGGTGGGGGGAAGGGGGGGGAGGGGGGGGGGGAGAGGCGCGGTAAGTAATACGTCTTACTATGATAAAAAAAAAAACAAGAACAACATACGTTGTGGCCACAAGGCCTTCGTCATGGACAGACAAACAAATAAACAGAAGGGACAAAAAGGAAGAATTAAGTAGAAAACGTATTAATAAAAGCAAAAAAGCAAAAGACTACCTGATTAGAATCACAAACGACGCAGACTCTGCACAGTTCATCAGAAAAGCAGCAAGTAGTAACATATAAAGTACAGAAGGACAAAGGAAGACATAATTAATTTAGTGGGAAATTCACAAAAATAAATGTCCATGTGGGACTGGAATCCAGAACTCTGAAAACATTCTTCCAGACTTCCCAGTCCATAATGACCTACGATATCAAACCTGACCAGAACGTGCAAATCTAAGGCAGAAGCTATAGGGCTGCCGCATGGACCAGAAGGAAGTTGTGAACTTCGTCGTGGTGACAGGCTTACAGATTTAGCATGACAGATGACGCACCCAATACTATAGGAAAACGGACCGATACAATAACCAATGAAAACGCTAGTGTGACTGTGTATAATGAAACCTTTTAGGTTTAACATAGAGGCTCCTTTTGTGTAAATGATAGTAAGAATTTATTTAATTTCTTAAAGACTAAAGATGTTTAAACGGAAAGATATAGATGTTTCAACAACGGGAATGTTACTTGTGAGGTAGGTGCAAAGACTTCCTCGAATAGTAGTTCAATTATAGAGAAAAATCATTTAAATTGACATCTATAAATCAGGGAAGTTCCCAATTTTGTTAGTTAAAGTCTGCATAGATTTAAATGCATTTTGCTAACTAAACCATTATTAGATAGAAAGGTAGAGATAAATTCACAGTATAATTCTAACTTTAAATGATCAAAATCGGACAAGAAGTAAGAGAGATATTAAATATTAAAAATTTTGCACATTGAACAAGAAGGCAGAAATCACTTCAATTTTAGATTCCTAACACCGGTTTTGGACCATGTTCTCCGAGACGGGGGAGCGGTAAAATAAAAGTCCTTGAACTTGGCTGATTTGAGGCCACAACTTTTTAAAAACACAAGCTGAACAGAAGAGAGCGGCAAAACGTGTGCTGTCAAATACTTTGCCACTGTATCTGCATAGCAGACCTAGATACCAATTAACAGCCTGTTACAGCTTATGTGTATTGCCTGAGGGTAAGAAAGAATATATATATATATATATATATATATATATATATATATATATATATATATATATATATATATATATATATATATGTATATAATTATGTAATTTTCCTGTGATTAATCCATTTGTGTGTTATGAAGTGTGTTGAATGTGTTAAGAAAAAAAATACAGGACGAGTGTGCTGCCGGCTTGAACAAAAGCATGTGTTGACTTTTAGAGACGAAAGCCAGCATTGGGAAATGTGTAGAATAATTGAGAATGGTGGCAAAAATACGACTGTAAGTTTAATAATGCATTTGAAGGAGTATTTTGTAAAGGAAAGACACACTGATCAGGAACATAAGAAGGGATGACAGGATTTGTTAATATATATTAATCAATTTGTCACTTAGTAGTTTGTACTAAACTAAATCATTGTATGGAAGCAGATCATGGACAAATGGATCTAACGTAGGATTTATAAGGAAAATGTAATCACATTGAACTGGCTGTGAGTGATACTGAGGTAAATTGTCCTGTGCAACTGTTAGCACAATGTCTGACACTGTTTGTTACGTCCATTGTGTGTATAGATAGAATAGTGCTGGACCATACAAGGGTTGTGATTAATTGTATTACAGGTTTTATCCTGCAACTACCAAGAGTGTACGAGACATTCACTTCTGTGGGACTCTGTGGTGCAAACGTTCTCTTGTTACCTAGAACTAGTCACCCTGTTTTCCCCGGCCTGGAGATCCAGACATTGTGTGATCCTGGCTATAGTTGGATGCTTCTCATTTTACCAGATAAGTGGAAACACAATTCCACTGGTCAGCCTATCCAGAACTATTGAAAAACCGATAAGATACAAATAACAAAAACAGTTAGAGTGATGACTCATGAAGGACTTTATTAAACTAAAATACATCACTTCACAGTCCAGCGAAAGTGACAACTATATGAAAACTAAATAATTGACATTTTAAATATAACTTTATCATATTGAAGTATTGTGGAAATGACATTCCATGTGTACTTATTTTTATTCTGTAAAGACATTTAAATTTCTTTATCATTTTCCTAACCGAAAAGAGAAACGGTATAGGATCAATAAATTGTAAATATATTCATATAATCAGTCTTGCTTAATTATTTAATTTGAGTTAAGATTCTGGTTGTTATATATATATATATATATATATATATATATATATATATATATATATATATATATATATATATATATATATATTTATATATTTATATATTTATATATTTATATATATTTATATATATTTATATATATTTATATATCATATTTAGTAAATTAATTAATCCCTTAGCAGAGTCAATAAAAATGTAATAACCGTTATTCAAGGGAGGATCTTTAGAGGTAGCCCTTAGACCTTCAGGAACACACACTATCATCATACTTGAAGGGTTATACAGCTTGACCCTACCTTTGATTGTCTATACACCCTTGCTCTTTTTTCAGAGAAGGGGGTATTTCTTATAAGACCAGTCTCTTATCTGGCACTATCCTGGTATCATCTGATACATCTTTTTGTCCAGGATATTTTTAATTTTAATAACATCTGAACCTCTCGCGACAGGATCCCTGAAGGAAAGCGAAATAGAGGCCGACTAAAAACAACTTGGCGGAGAACTGTGGAGGCCGAGATGCAAAGAATAAACCAGAACTGGGGCACTGCACGAAGGATGGCCGCCGACCAAGCGAAGTGGAAACAGTTTGTTGCAGACCTACAAGACGCCACCAGGCGTGATGGCCACTGACTGCTTTGACAGTCGGTGGCTAAAGATCAAAGAAGAAGAATCAAACGTAGAAGTAACATCAAGGGATGTTGAACGCAGATACACGGGGTGATCTAAAAGTCTTGTCATATCCCATGTTTTCCGAGATTCAAGATATATACGAATGATGGCAGATAACTGGAATTTACTGATTTTACATTGTAAAAAGACAAGTGCCAGTGATTCAAGGTATGAGAAAGACGCCGACGATGGATGGGAATGGCGTTCGCCTCTACATATTGTATCCGTGGACAATGAAAAGGCATTTGACAGAGCAGAGTATCACTATGGAAGATCATTAACTAATAAAGACGGCCTACGAAGACATGACATGCAGAGTTCTTCATGAGGGACAACTTACAGAACCGTTTGGGATAAGAACGGGAGTGCGACAGGGATGCCTCTTGTCTCCATTTCTTTTCTCACTAGCAATAGACTGGGTTGTGAAAACACTGGCGTCACACGGCGGAAATGGAATCCAGTGGAATATGACTAAACAACTTGATGATCTAGATTTAACAGATTACTTGGCTCTTCTGGCTCATAACCATAATCAGATGCAAGGCAAAAAATGAAAATACTCGATGCAGGTCGGGCGGGTGGCTCTGGGGGTGCACATGGAGAAGACAGGGAGAGTGAGTGCAAGAGATGATGGCGGGGTTGAGCTTAGGAAACGCCACTAAGGGATGTGGAGTCATGCGCATGTCTTCGCAGCGGTGTTGGCAAGTTTGACGGAACAGACGGTTATAACAGAATGGGAATAAGGGAGGCAATATGAGCTTTCATTGCGTTAGGAAACGTATTGAGATCGGGAGAGATCGGATCCAGCACGAAAATGGGAATCTTCGGCTCAGATGTCGGGTTGGTCCTGTTGTGTGGCTCTGACGCGTGAAGAGCAGCAAAGACAGCATTGGGAAAGTTGCAGACATTCGTGGATATATGGTTGCGAGGAGTGGAGGGATTGGGATGGTGTAGCAGGGTCACAGGTGTAGAACTGATGACAAGAACCAGACGAGTGCCAGTGGAACAAGAGATGAGAAGGAGATGGATGGGACACAAATTGAGGAAACCTGTTGATGGCATTACAAAGCAGTCCTTGTTCTGGAATCCCCAGGGAAAAAAGGGCATGAGTGGACCAAAAGGCGCATGAAAAGGAGGGCTGGAGATGGAGGTGAACCTGGTGAGGAAAACGTGGAAAAAGCTTGAGCTGTTGGCACGTGACAGGATGACTTGGTATGTATTTGTTGAAGACCTATGGGCCATGGGGAGCTAAAGGATATTGACTGATTGATGGATGGGACACACCTTGAACAAACTTACTGGTAGCATTACAAGGTAGTCATTGTTCTAGAATCCCCAGAATAAAAGCAGTTAAGGAAGGAAAAAAAAACACCATGAGAAGAGAGCTGGAGGCAGAAACGATAGGTACAAAGAAGACAATAAAGGACTTTGAACGTTTGGCACACGACCGGAGGCCTTTGCGTGAATTTGTTGATGGCCTTTGCGCCTTAGGGGGAATGAATGAATGAATATATTGTAAAACAAAATACAAGCTTTTTAGAAGAACGGCTCTTAACAAAATATGAAATATGTGAAGGTGAAATATACTAAATAAGACGCCTTACAATGTGATTGGTTTAAAATGAAAAATAGACTAGTCGAAATCGCGATTTTGTTTTAACAAAATAACTCAAGCGAAATTAAATTTCGTGTGGGTGATATTTCTTACTATAAACCATGAGTTTTTGAAGATTCGTGACTGATTCCTTTTCTCACTACTCATATAAGAAGACGCCACGTTAAGAGATAGTGAAGATTTAATATAGGACGTGCTATATAATAAGAAGTAATTTGTAAAATTAAAAGTATAAACTTCTTATAGTCACAGTTCCGAGGAAATTGTCCTCATATGTTAAAGCTAGGAATTAGCAATTATCATTAGCTCACTTGAGAAGACAGCATCTTAACAGCTGCTGTACCCACTGTCGGCCATCCCGTGCAAAAAAGAGCCTGAGTACATACCCTTCTACGAAGGGGTTCTGGTACTAGTTATAGTACTCAAGTCTGGACACAGGTCCAGGGGAGACACTCCGCTTCAGTCATTATCAATAAAGTTATCATCAGCTTCAGTGTCACTATCATTATAATCACACAAATCATCAGCTCCACAACGCACCATCGACGCATCCATCATCATCATCATTTTAATTTGTCATCGTTGTACCATTTGTTTATCGTCATCACTAAATGTAGGCATATCACCCTAATCTTTTTCAACATCATCATGTTTCCTTACAACATCTATTGTCAACCTGACTATCAACATCAGAACCACCTTCTTCTTCTTCTTCTTCTTCTTCTTCTTCTTCTTCTTCTTCTTCTTCTTCTTCTTCTTCTTCTTCTTCTTCTTCTTCTTCTTCTTCTTCTTCTTCTACAAATATACCAAGTCTTCCTGCCCCGTGCTATCATCACAATTTCTCTCTATGTCTTCTTCATCCCCTTCATATGTGTCTCCAGTTCTCTTCTCCATGTGTTCTTCAATATTTTTCTACCCACTCCTACTCTCGGGATTCCGCAACAAATACCGCCTGTTAATGCTATAAACATGTTTTTCTCAATGTGTGCCCTATCCATCTCCAGCGTCTTCTTCTCATCTTTGTCTTACTGGCGCCTCTCTAGTTCTTCTCATCTTTGTCCTACTGGCGCCTCTCTAGTTCTTCTCATCTTTGTCTTACTGGCGCCTCTCTAGTTCTTCTCATCTTTGTCCTACTGGCGCCTCTCTAGTTCTTCTCATCTTTGTCCTACTGGCGCCTCTCTAGTTCTTGTCATCTTTGTCCTACTGGCGCCTCTCTAGTTCTTCTCATCTTTGTCGTACTGGCGCCTCTCTAGTTCTTGTCATCTTTGTCCTACTGGCGCCTCTCTAGTTCTCATCTTTGTCGTACTGGCGCCTCTCTAGTTCTTGTCATCTTTGTCCTACTGGCGCCTCTCTAGTTCTTCTCATCTTTGTCATACTGACGCCTCTCTAGTTCTTCTCATCTCTGTCCTACTGGCGCCTCTCTAGTTCTTCTCATCTTTGTCTTACTGGCGCCTCTCTAGTTCTTGTCATCTTTGTCCTACTGGCGCCTCTCTAGTTCTTCTCATCTTTGTCCTACTGGCGCCTCTCTAGTTCTTCTCATCTTTGTCCTACTGGCGCTTCTCTAGTTCTTCTCATCTTTGTCCTACTGGCGCCTCTCTAGTTCTTCTCATCTTTGTCTTACTGGTGCCTCTCTAGTTCTTCTCATCTTTGTCCTACTGGCGCCTCTCTAGTTCTTGTCATCACTTGTACATGAATGATCCACTTCAATCCTTCTATTCTATAATAGCATCCATTTATGAAAGTTTTTGGTTGTTGTTTTTGTTGGTCTCCATGTTTCAGATATATACCTGTGCCGCAACCAGCGCTGTAACCACTCTGTCAACCGGACACCTATTACCACTATAATCATTTATAATCGTTAGCTGGACCATCATAATCACCACCATTATCATCAGAACACCACCATCATTACCATCATCAGAACCATTGTAATCACCACCATTATCATCAGAACACCACCATCATTACCATCATCAGAACCATTGTAGTCACCACCATTACCATCAGAACACTACCATCATTACCATCATCAGAATCATTGTAATCACCACTATTATTATCAGAACACCATCATCATTACCATCATCAGAACCATTGTAATCACCGTATTATCATCCTTAGAACTATTATCAGCAGTACCATATTTCTTTTTTTTAATGCCAAGTATAGTTCGTTCGGAAATTCGTGTCCACAGAAAGTGTCAATTTTCTCCAAAACTGTTTGTTGTATGGACATGAATTTTTGCATGCAGTCTTTGATTTTCCATGCAGTTATTAATATATTTTTTGCCCTTACAAAACTCATGTCATGTTCGAATTTTCTTCTTTACGTTATTTAAAAACTCTTACCGTTGTCTGGGTTAATTTTTATTAGTTTTACAGGAAAGTTACAAGATCCGTTCAAAAATATTTTTTTTAAAAATTAGTGTAGTGAGTACATGTCCGCACGAGTGCGCACCTATTGTACACAGTCGCGAGTAACTAATTCAAACCAAAAAAAATATTTTTGAACGGATCTTGTAACTTTCCTGTAAAACTACTAAAAATTAACCTAGACAACAGTAAGAGTTTTTTATATAACGTAAAGAAGAAAATTCGAACATGACATGAGTTTTGTAAGGGCAAAAAATATATTAATAACTGCATGGAAAATCTAAGACTGCATGCAAAAATTCATGTCCATACAACAAACAGTTTTGGAGAAAATTGACGCTTTCTGTGGGCACGAATTTCCGAACGGACTATAATTTTATAATCGACCGTCCAATTGGCTAAGCAAGTTAAAGCGATGGAGATACATTTGCTGGGTTCTGGATCGAAACCCGGAAGCGTCACACTTGTCTACCAAGCTGTAAATGGGTACTTTCCTCTTTTGAGTTAGGTAAGACAGAGCCAGCGAGGAAGGGAACAGGTCGCCCCATAAAGCTAGACCGAGCAGAGTGAAGTCTCTAACACTTTACTCCCTTAGGACAGTTTCAGCTATGGTACTACCTTTATTTTTTTTCCTTTTATAATTACGTTACTGTCACCACCACTATCCTCCTCATCACCACCACTTTTTTTTATCACCATCATTATTATCGCCATCAACAGCACCGAGCATTGTGACATGTTTACACTTTTCGTGCGGATATCTCACACACAAAAAAAGGTCATGGGTTACAAACACTTTGAGTTTTCGAATAGCAACCAGTTCCCTGAAACAAATGAAGTCCGTTCTTTAACTCTTTATGTCCCTGCCTATTTGTTTTAGGTTTTAACCAGGCATCGAAATGTACGTCAATTGTTTCCAACTATATATATATATATCTACTGAAGCACATTAAATACGCACCCTTATTATATATACTGATGCCGAGAAGCTGGAAAAAAAGTGTGGGAATGGATTTTCCCCGTGTTTGTCATGAGGTAGAGAGCGAATGGCTGCTGGAATGGAAAGTGCATGATTCAACCCACGGGTTTGTGTACAGACTACATGAAAACAATGAAAGTTACACGTGCAACACGATTCCCAACAGCTATGACCCTGAAAATGTGTACGCGTTGTGGCAGTATGCTCAGTATAAAAAAGCCGTTGAGACAAAACACCCAGTACATGTGCTTGAAATTCCACGACTATCTGAAAACGACCGCCAACGAGCCATTGGTATGTTGGAGACCGGAATGAGCTCGCGGGCCATTGCCAGAAGGATGAATTGCCACCACAGCACTATTGTACGTCTGAATGAACGTTACGGAACCACTGGCAGTGCCCGGGATAGACTTCAGAGTGGCCAACCACGAGTTACTACCCCTGCGCAAGATCGTCATATTGTGCTGAGTCACCTAAGGAATCGTTCTCTCCCGGCAAGTCAAACAGCAAGAGCAATAGTGGGTAGACGTGGGCAAGTCTCTCGAATGACAGTCATACGACGACTCAGAGATACAGGCCTTACTGCAAGACGACCTTATGTTGGGCCGAACTTGACTCACAGACATCGTCAGCAGCGCCTGCAATGGGCAGAGCAACATGTCAGATGGACTAGACTGCAGTGGAATGCTGTCCTATTCACAGACGAGAGCAGATTCAACATATCCTTTGCTGATGGACGTATGCGGATTTGGCGACGGTGTGGAGAGCGCTTTGCATATTGCTGTGTTCGTCAGCACAACCGATTTGGAGGTGGCAGTATTCACATTTGGGGAGGATTCAGTTTTCACCATCGCTTGCCTCTTCACGTCTTCCGTGGAAATGTTAATGCTCTGACATATCGAGATGAGGTTCTGGATGCATTGGTTGCTCCTGCGTTCACAAATTATCCAGACTTGCAGCTTCTCCAGCAGGATAACGCACGTGCGCACACCGCATGCATTACGCAGCAATATCTACAGCAGCAGAGCATTGTGACGATTAATTGGCCTGCCATATCACCAGACATGTCCCCTATAGAACATCTGTGGGACGAGCTTGGACGCAGAGTCTACAGGCAAGGTTCTCCAGCTAATCTGCAACAGCTCGAAGCTGCTCTTACACGTGAATGGGACTTGATTCCCCGGAATTTCCTTCAGAGACTTGTGCGTTCCATGCGGAGCCGCTGCGAAGCTTGTTTGCAAGCACACGGTGGACATACCAGATACTGAGGATAGTGTGAATAAATTTTTTTATTGGTTGCATTTTTGGTTTTCTCCCTTGCCTGCACAGAATGCAATGAATTTTATTACAATCAAATGTACAAATTAATGACCAGCATGGATTCATAGGAAAATGAATAAAGATTCCAAATATGTAAACTTGTAAACACTTATATTTACATTTCACACTCTGTTCCTGGATTATACAGGTGGTGCGTTTTTAATGTGCTTCAGTATATATATATATATATATATATATATATATATATATATATATATATATATATATATATATATATATATATATATATATATATATATATATATATATAATATATATATATATATATATATATATATATATATATATATGTGACAGGGGCTAGGTGTTACCTCACACCCAAGACCCGTGCACCAAGAAAATTTATAAAGGATCGTTTGACAGGGGTTGCAATTATTGGTTGCTTGCAACCCTCTCAGCAGCAGACTTAACAATTCAAGCAATCCAAAGCCTTATGCAGATCAACATTTAATTCTACCGAACACAACCGAACACCAAACGAACAATCCAACAAACAATCAAACGAACAATCCAACAAACAATCAAACGAACACCCAGTCAGTGTTCATAGACTGTCTGAAAAACAATAAATAAAACAATGTCTAAGTGAACATTAATAGCATGGATAATAACACTTACCATAAAGAAAACATGCGCCCACCTGATATCATCAACTATCTCACACACTCATGCGTGTCGCCCAATGCGACTAGTATGGTGTTGTGCATGAGGCTGGCAATCGCACCGGGTAACATAGGTTGCTACCGAAACCACTACTGCAAGAGCATCTGAATGCTTCATGCTGAGACAAACCACACCGGTGGCCCCATGCTCCCTCAGGAGCGGAGGAGAGAAATATACAACTCCAAGTACGCCCACGTGCTCTCACAAACCATGTTCACATAACAATAATGATCAACTGGACATAAAATCATATTCTTCAATACATGTACAACAAATAATCTCAATAATGAGAATTAACTACTACCTCTCAACCGACCCACATCAATACTCGTTCCCGCACTCTGAACATGTCGTAAGTGACGACTGGTGCGCCTGGCCACAAGCGTGTCATATTTGACCCCTGATGAGATTGGGAACTCATCACATGAAACACATTATTACAGAAACAACCACTGTAATAGCATAAAAATGCTTCTGTTGACTTGTGGTGGACACCAGCCGCATTGGTGTTTCCATGCTCCCCCAGGAGCAAACAGAGAAACACCTGTCTCAACTAAGGAGTGGCCTCGCGCTCTCCAGAAATCTAAATACATATTCTCACCTCACAGTAACCCATTAAATATACAGTAGAATTATCAATAAACGTGAAATACACTAAATTACTCTTACATAAAGAATACAATATAATTATTCTCGACTTAAGCCAAACTGGGACTAAATACACCGCGTGTCGCTCGGCATAACATATTATAGGTTTACCACGCGGAGCGTGTTTAATCAGACTCGCTATCGCCGCCTTTTATCACCACGAGGCTACTATCTTGCGATCGTTAATCTTATCTAAATTTCCAGTGGAATAGCCTTTCTGAAGAATGAAATAATCGCTCTTAAACTCTCACATCTATCTACCTATCTGTCCCATTAAACATTAAAATAGCCACATCGATATAATTCAGAATTATATAAAACTAATTCTAATTTAAATTAACTCACGTGCTCAAGGCATTTACAGCTTGGCTCTTGTGTGTCTTCTTAGTCTGTTCTCACTGGGCGGCTCTCTCAAACATAGACCGGTTTCGCCGCTTGCTACCCCTTTTTATAAGCCCTGGCCTAACCACTCAATTTACTGCGCGCTACGCGGATTAATCTGCGCCACACAGATAACACACGCGATTATTGCTCCAGAATGCATGAAAACACAGATTTACACAACTAGAGCAAAAACACAACTAATTCGTAGGCTTATTATGGCCTTGTAATAAATCTGCTTGAAGATAACGTGATCAAAAAGCACTAAACCACATAGACAATATGACTGCCCAGATGGGGCCAGCGCCTAGGACGACAGACCTCAAGATGGCGCTGTCATATATATATATATATATATATATATATATATATATATATATATATATCTCTATATATATATATATATATATATATATATATATATATATATATATATATATATATATATATATATATATATACATATATATATATATATTGTGACGTATTATGGAAATATAGCCACTGTATCCGACAGCCTTTCGTGACCTCGGCGTAGTTTTATAATTTGCTAGCAAGCCATGCATTAACACCCTGCGATTACTCATTTTTAATCCACGCCTCTTTTTCTTGAGATGTAAACAGACATATTACCAACTTCCGCGACCTGCCAGCATAACGGGCAGCGAGCTCTGATTTGTTTACCTAAGTTTGTCATGCGAGCTGATCTGTCAATCATCGGACATCGGGCAGATCGCACGTGGGATAAACACTTAACCCTTTGATGTTCGTACTCAGGGAGAGATCTCTGACGCCGATTAGCATTTCATCTCGAGACGCGAGTAATTTTGAAAGAAAACCCGTTATCGGGACGAGGGTCTTTTGATGTCGGCCAAGCAGCGCTCGACGAGAGAAACGGTGGCGGGCTCAGAGGACTTTTCATCTGGTCCACAGTTTCTCAATTCTATAGTTCGCACATTAATGCGAAATTAACACCATTAGGGATCAGAGAGCCAATGAATAGATATAAACAGTGGTTCCTTAAACTCACTGATCAATTGTCGCTCAGAATTTTGGATAATCTAAGCTCGTTATTCTAAAACCATTGTGGGAGTGTGTTAATAGCATTTCGTGGGGATTGTTTCATTTCTGATTTGTGGTAATAGAAATTAGCATTTAAGTGATTTAATGTGTTAAGTTTACCATTATAATTCACTGTGATTTCTAGCGTTAAAACTAGCGAAATAAATAACCATTTTTCTTTGCCAGAGGTGCAGGTAGAATGATAATTTTATCACCCGCTTCTCTCACCAGAAGATGCGGTTTAGTTGACTGATTAAGTGTTAAGCGTGACTATAGTGACCGAATAGGATTCACGTTTATTTCCTTTTGTGTTTTATAGTAAGTGACTATTGTTTATACCTTATGACTAAACTAACAGGCGCCGACAATAAAATAACTATTAACGACAGACGACATTTTAAAGTGCGCGTAGGGGTAATTAAACAATAGTAGACAGTGTGAGCTGATCGCTAACGCGTGCAGAGTGGGCGGGAAGGTGCATACCTTGATCCGAACCTGAAAGCGCGTCGCGGGCGAAAAGCTGACCGAATAGTTGTAAATAAAGTCACCGTGTGCCTTTTAACTTTAAGCAGGACTGCTGGAGAGAGAAAGAGATCGTCTCATCCCCGTTCGTGTACTTATAGAATAGTTGCATTTCTTTTACATAATGTCTTGTTTATTTCTCGCAGACCTGACAGAGCGGCCAGCGGTTTTTTTGTTTGTTATTATTGTCTCCAGTTACTGATGAGATTTATGTCTTCTTCGTGGCTTACGAGTCCCAAGTCCATGTTGTGAACAGGACTGGCTTAAAGACAAATAAACATTTAACTATTAAGTTTAACTGGACTATCAATTCCCAGATATTTTTTTTCCAATTTATCAGCCCACAGGAGTGGTATATGAAATAATATGAACATCTAACTTTTGACAGACGCAGCACCGGATTTATTCAGAAAGTTGCGCTGTTTCAAAATCGGCACTCACCACAGAGCCAGCCGATAGGATTTACCAACCAATCAATCATCATCATCAGTAACAATTTTTAGCAACTAGATGTGTCCCAATACCAGAATTATTTGATTTTCCATTCTTTGCTGTGAACACAAGATCTCGATTTTTTTCTACCATTAACTATTCGAGGTGACATTATTGATCCAGGATTACATCACCAAACTTGGCGTCTACCTTATAAAGTTATCGTCAAGGCTGGACCGGGGCCAAATTTGGCACTGAACACTGACCTTATCTACATCGATAAATATATTCAGGATAACTGTATATTCCAGGAAATATCACCAAGATTAGGTAAGGTGCGAGAGCGTGGCCACGTATGTGAGAGAGTGAATATTTTCTTGTTATGGTAGCTTGTACCAAACTAGTTATTTTGCTTTAAAAATTGTTAACTTTATGGAGTAGCACGTATCAGGAACTCTGTTTTTTTTACTTTACTGTTTATACTGTAACATAGTGCTAACATTTAACCTTTGGGGTTATTAACTTGTTGGATTCTTTTCTTCTCAATGAGGGGAGGGCACGGGTATTCTGTCCTTTTTCTATATATGCAATTCTGATGTCTTTGATTTTTCTCTTAGATATTCGATGTTGTAAAGTTTAATGATAACAAACAGCAAAAGAACTAAACTGTGTGTGTTGGTCAGACCCATACCCAAAATTATCATAGTTTTTTTCACGTTTGTGTGTCTTGTTGTCACATAGCTGTGTGTGTGTGTGTGTTAGTGTAACTTATATTTCTACATATAAGGCGGTGCAAGATTGTCTTATACTAAATTACGGTCGTATAGTTAGGCTGGACTAGAGAAACTACTCAGTCCAGAGACAGATCTTCTCCTTAAACTATTTACTCGTGAAACTCTATTTCTTACACCTTTACTTCTCACGTATCATTACCTTCTCCTATACTCAGGCGGGACCTTACATAACTTAAAAACCTATCTAAGCACGACACACACACACACACACACACATATATATATATGTGTATAAAGTTAGTTGCTTATCCTTTACAGGACGTGGCAATCAACCCCAGCTTTTATTGGCTGTTTTTGATTTTTCTAGGCAATTTTTTCATTCAGTAGTTTGCCATTGCTTTCTGAACGGTACGGCGCTTATACCATTGTTAAAAATCCACACAAAACGATCTGCTACCAAACCGCCTGCAGCAGGTTTCGAACCTGGTATATCTGGATTATGAAACTGCGTTCATATCCATAGGCCACAGACGATATATATATATATATATATATATATATATATATATATATATATATATATATATGTATATATATATATATATATATATATATATATATATATATATATATATATATATAATATATATATGTATATATATATATATGTATATATATATATGTATATATATAATATAGTATATATATATATATATATATATATATATATATATATATATATATATATAATATATATAAATATATATATATATATATATATATATATATATATATATATATATATATATATATATATATATATAATATATATATATATATATGAGAAAACATTTCGTAATATATGTTGAATCGTTGTAAATTCGAGGACTAATATATTCATAGGTAGTAAGTGATATTCGTAGCAAATATGTTTTGTTTTGCGTTGTAGTGTGGAAGTAAGGCCTGTCTATTCTTAACATCTCTTCTATAACAAATTTACCTATAAATATAGAAGAGGTGTTAAGAATAGACAAACTTAGGGAACTGCATAATTTAGTCAAACAGTATTTAAGAAGAACAAAAGTTAATATATAATAATTGGGAAGATGGAAGGTCTGATGATGTTCTTGCACAATATATGACTTTTGACAGGTGAAAGTCAATGAAATATCTATTAAAGTCAGTTATATAACTGGAAACACCAGGCCTTTACAACCTTCCCCCTTAATAGTATGTTTGTTTGATGTTTCTGCTTGGTTTTGTTAGGTTTTATCTCATTTTTGTTTGTTTTTGAGTTTGTTTGTTTTTTTGACACACAAGCATTATTGGTAATTGTGATTTGCCCTTTTTACAATAATTTGACAGATGTGATGCCACTTTCCCATATCGGCAGTTGTTCATATTATTTGGAATTGAAAACAATACATATTGTGACATGAAAATTGAGGCAACCCTGATCGATCACTTTATTCTCATTGGGGCCCCTCACTATTTGGGTTCAAGCAACGATCGAACGTGGATTTCCCTCGCTGGCTAATTAAGCATGCACAATTAAACACGTGGAAGCCAGGTCTTTTTATTGCCAACTGTCCGATTCTTAGTTTAGCCACGCCTCCTGTTTTTGTTTCAAGCACTAATAATCAAACTATTCATAATTAACTGTCTTCTCTTTTAAAAAAAGGACGTTTACCTGCTGTCAGATTACGCCATCACGTCAGCGCTTGATCCCTGAAACACGGGGAGGGTGAGGCCACGGGTTTTGTAGTTTCTAAAGAGAGAACGGTTCGTTAATTGCAGTATCAAGGGGCGTTAACCACTCACCGACTGCAAGCCCTTTGATCGTGCTCCACGAGACGCAAATTTTCTCACCTAGGGAAACGAACCTAAAAGCTCGCTCGCTAGGGAAACGAATCTACGGTAGGTTTTGGTGTGATTTTTTACTTTAATTCAAGAATTGAACGAATAATCTACGAGAGGTGTGAATTTCGTCATAGGCGAGGGAAAAATCCGCCATTTCATATATATATATAGTCATGCTCATCAAACTCAGTTGTCAGTTTGCTATCAGGATTTCTTGAATGGTCTAACGCGCATTTTTGGAGTCTTATTTATCTGGATTTCCTATAGAAATACGTGGAGATTTATTTCAGTTTCTTGTGCTGCGGTAAATATATAGTTATTAGCATCAAAGTGATTTAATTAATTATATTTCACTTGGATTTTTGTGTTAATTGAAACGTATTAAATAAACATGTAGCAAAATTCTCCAGTGGTAAAGGTAAATTTAATCACCCGCTATGGCCCCAAAGAGAGATGCTTCAAATAATTTATAAGCCGCTAGGCGATGATAATTGATGTAACGCAATTTAATTCTATTCATACGTGTGTAATTTTCTAAACGACTAGCGTTCATATCTCGTGTTTTAAACCGTTTAGATAAACTAGAAACTCGTGGGTTTATATATATATATATATAATTAAATACCGGAGTGGTTAAAATAGTCTTACCTAAAAATTAACGCGTGTCAGGATATGATTTATATTATGATTACATGTTTATCTATTTTCTACATATAGGCTGGTCATACCTTGCGTCCTAGCGTTTCTTATGGTCTTACTGACTTTGGTTCTTACACCATCCAGCGATTATTGTGGTTAAATCTTCGTGTTGTGACCCCTATGTGGTCCACCTCTCCATCCATGAGAGTAGTAAAACCAAGAACTTTAACAATAAGCCATTTTAAAGTATAACTGGAAAAGAACAATTGCCAGACGCCATTCCATAAATATTACTGATCTGCTGTGGCAGAATTTATATCACTATTTTTTACACATGACAGTAAACGTTTTCCTACTCGATTACCCCCCTAAAGAAAACTCACTGGTTATACTCTGCCATAATTTCATTGAACAGCCGAGGAGTATCATTGTCCTAAAGTTCTTTTTTTCATCACGCCATAGAGTGTCTTAGCTACCAGCGGCATTCTGAGGACAGTGCCACCCCATAGAACCCTTACCCCAAACATTAACTGCAGTGAAAAGAGGAATATCCTGGAACAAAAAAAGTAACGCCTCGATTTCAGCGACTACGGAAAAATAGCCGAGAGCAAACACCGTTAGTCTGGCAAAAGACTCTGATTGTTTTTAGTACTTACTAGAGTTTTTTTATTACATGGAATGACTGCTTCAGCGATTGGTAAGTGCAGATGAAAGTGGCCACTGTAAGCGTGCATTGAATGAACGAAATTATATAACCTTAATTTTCTTTTTCTTGCTAACATCAGTATACTTAATTTCTTTTTCTGTGTTTTTTCTTTCCCTTTCTAATCTGCTTAGTCACGGGATAGATTAAAAAACTTAAGAACCTGTTCCTATACCCCTTACTGATTATTGCATATCCCTTCGTTAAAATTGATATCTCTTTGGGTTAATTACCTCTGATAGTAATTTTCTTTGGGTTGTTTTCCTTTACAAGAGGGGAGGGCCTATTGAGGTACTATTTTTTTTCTCACCTTGTCTGTAACTATGCTTTATAAATGTAACATGATTGATTTTGTGCTTTTTGTTTAGTGATAATAAACATAATAAACCTTTACTTACCGTGTTGGTCAACCCCATTGTCCCATTATATGTTATACGTAGGTTGTATTCACGTTTGTGCATTTGTGTCACCAAATTGGTGTGTGTACATGAGTGTAGGGTAACTTGTAAAAAAATTGTTTAGCAAGGAGAGTAAGTGCGTCTGCAGTTAAATTAATGTCGTAAGATAGGCTATATTAGAGCAACTACTCGATTCAGAGACTGTCCTTCCTCTTACCCCATCACCCTCGTGAAACAGCAATCTATTTCTTACCCCTTATTCTCACAGAGTTATCACTATCACCTCTGCTCGGACGGGACCATAAATTTATCAGACCTATCTCATCAAAAATTACGACACATATCCTAATTACAACCCATCAGAGGTTAAACGGGATATTTTTCATCATTAAATTAACACAAACAAGTAAGTTTGCTTTAACTTAATGGGGGCGCTAAGTGATCATTCGGGGAATAATGTAAATAACAGTTGTGCGTATACGTCTGCTGAGATAGAAATAGTTAACGCGCGTTACGGAAGGAATTTTTTTCTTCAGATTCTCTCTGCGACGTGCTGTGTTAAAATGCTAGGCGTCTGCTGTTTGTTCTGTAAATAAAGGATCACTAATTCATTAACGTTAGCGTGTAAACTGTAAACTTATGTAAAAACCTCCACGCCCACTTAACCAAAAACAAAACATCTAGTTAGCTCTGACCAAATATTAATGAGGTCCTTCCTAATCTTGCGTACGGAGTGTGCTGTGCGCTTCCCAGCAGACCCGAATGTCTTTTTATTTAGAAAAAGTGGCTTTTTGTGTTTTTATTTAGTTGCATGGACGCACTTTTAAAGTAAGCATGAACCAAACTTAATCTGTTGTTGTTATTCTTTCCTCAACATAGTAAAAAAAAGCCAGATCGCAAGGTCTTTGAAATTTGAATATGCGCTTCAATATAATCGACGGACCACGTGTCTAGGTTGAACTATGCGCAATTCGCCAAAACGAGGCAAAATTTTAATTTAAAAAACATATATTGTGGTCACTTTGGGTAAGATCATTGTGTGGTTAAAGAGAGAAGAGAGAGAGAGAGAGAAAGAGAGAACTCATGAGACATAACGAAGCATCTGGTCAGAACTACAGCACAAATTTAGTTTCATTTTTTAATTGGTCTTATAAAATTATGGTTTACCAGTTATTTAAAAAAAACCCATTTAGTATTGTTAAGTTTCATTAGTTCGTTTCAGAAACAAACAAAATGCATTTTGTGGCTGAGTATTTGAGAAGAAGCTGGCGATGGTTAGGTCGCAATATTGAGGAAACCTGCTGATAGCATTACAATACAGTCCTTGTTCTGGAATACCCAGTTTAAGAGAGGTAGAAAGAGACAAAACTCACCCACACACAATGGAGAAGAGAACTAGGAGCATAAATGAAAGGGGTGAGAAAGACATTGAGTTGATGACACCAGATAGGAGGGGATGTAGGGTAAAGACAGAGGGATATTACCTCACAGTGAGTGACAGTCATATCCTTAGTTTATAGTCAGGATCCTATTTGGTTGCCCTCTCTTTATCTAGCTCAGGGTTTCCCAACCAGGGGTGCGAGATGGCATTTCAGGGGGTGCGACAAAGAAGCCTAAGGTCAAGAGCCTCAATTTGACTTATTCATCTTCAAATGTGATATTACTTTTGTAGGGGGTGCGAACATTAATCAAACATTTCCTAGGGGTGCGGGGCATAGAAAAGGTTGGGAACCCCTGAATTCTAGATCATGTATGGCTCCACGAATACCGCTTGTGTACGGCGGTGGCTACATCCCAGGCAACAGTCTTGGCTGACTGGCTAAACTACATGAGCAAGGTAGGAGTAATCCTACTCAAGGGAGTGTCCATCCATAGTACACAAAGACCGAGACGGCGACTGAGGCAGAGGAATCTAAAAAGATCACCGGCTCACAAAGCGAAACAGCAAAGTGTGTGGCGCATTAGAGGCTTTTAGGGTATATGAAAACACAAAGGCATAGCCTCCGTGGAAGAGACTGGGACCTTACCACGTACGTTCTAAAAACGTAATGGAATCACAATAAAAAAGATAAGAATGAAGGAGATCAAAATTGATCACCTTTGTGATCATTGCTAAACTATTTTTGGCCATATAAAAAGATATAACGCTTTGCAGAAGACCATAATAGAAGGCAGAGTTGAAGGCAGACGTGCAAGGTGAAGACAGCGCTATAAATGGGAAGATAACATCAAGAGATGGACAGGAAAGAGTCTATCAGAGTGCACCACTAAGACAAGAGACATAACACGTTGGAGATGGCAGCTGATGATGACGATGATGATAAGAAGATGTGGTATGCATTTATTGATGGTCTTTGCTCCTTGGGGAGCTGAAGGCTCGTGGTGGTGATTGATTATGAGTATTCAATAAATGTTTGTCTTCAACAACAACAACATCTCTGGGTGTGCGCCCTGTATGAAACTATTCCCACTCATAATCGCTGTTAGCTGGAATGGATGGGTGTGGAAAAAAAATCGAAAAAAGGTCATTCGTCTTACGAGGACAAAAGACAAAGAAAATAGCCAACGTTACGACCACATGGCCTTCGTCAGGGAAAGGATCTAAGTAAGTTTATTATCGCTGTTAGCTGGAAAAAAGGTGCCTTACCATCTTACTGTGGCCTACTAGAAATATGACATGGCCCCCTGAGGTGCAATATGACCCACAGTGAGAACTACTGGCTTAGACCAGTGGTCCGCAACTTACTTTTACTTCGCGGAACACTTAAAGTGCCTTTCAAATTTCCACGGCACACTATAATATTTAAGTAAGTGGGTATGGTACATATTTTTATTTTAAATCGCTGCAATCATAAGACAAGGCTCTCTGCCTTTTTATGATGGTTTGGTTGATGTTGGTAAATCAACTTATTATTTGGCTGATGTTGGTAAATCAACTTATTATTTGGCTGATGTTGGTAAATCAACTTATTATTTGGTTGATGTTGGTAAATCAACTTATTATTTGGTTGATGTTGGTAAATCAACTTATTATTTCTAAAATTGTACATAGGGGTCGGAGTGGCTAAGACATATGGCGTCCGCCTTGAATTCTAAAGGTACCGGTTAGGGTTAGCGTTAAGGTTAGGGTTAGCGTTAAGGTTAGGGTTAGCGTTAAGGTTAGGGTTAGCGTTAAGGTTAGAGTTAGCGTTAAGGTTAGGGCGATTACCAGTACAAGGTATGTAATTTATGGAAATGTTTTTCAGAACCAGTAGTTCGTACTAATATCATACTCCCCCCACCACCCGATCTTCTGGGTAGTGAGATGGGATGCCTAGCTTTCTCGGATACGGGTGACAAATGAGGAGGTTCCGTGTGCAAGTTGCGCACGTTAAAAATCCCTCGGCAGTTAGAAATCGTAAAGAGTAGGTATATTGTATTTAATAATAAAAAGTAGGCCGTAAGGCCGCAGCCTTGGCAAAATTTAAACATTAGGAAACCTACCCACCGCAAAAATATTTATAGAATATTGTGATTTCTGTATACACACATTGGAATCCAGTTACATAAAGAAAATACTGAACGTGTTTGTTGACGCATCATAAAACTACACAGAGTAACAATACAGTTACATAAAGGAAATAATGACGGTGTTTGTTGACGCACCCTAAAACCACTCGGAGTAACAATACAGTTACGTAGAAGAAATGCTGCACGTGTTTTTTGACGCATCCTAAAACGACAGGCATAACAAGCATTGTCGCTGGCGTTCCTTACGGAGCACGCAGAACAAACCATTGCAGCTGGTCCCGTTACAGTAGGGGTCGGCAACCAAGGAGCTTTTGGGATCTACTTTAGTAACATTGAGTCCTCTAAAGATCTACCATAACGTGGGGGTGGGGTGATGAACTTTACAAAGAAAAGATCGCATTCCAATCTGGTGCAATTCATGAATATATTTTTGTAGCCAGCTCCAGAGTTTTCATTGGAAATGTTGAAAAAGTACCTTTGACCCAGGGGACACCACGATTTTAAATACCGATAGCAGAGGTCTAGTCCGAAATTTCCTTACTTTAAAAAGTCTTGCTCCCTTCCTCCGCAGTCACCTAAAGATCTATCAAATCATCCACTAGGATCTACCGGTAGATCGGGATTGACTGCTTGCCTGCCCCTGCCTTACATGAAGCCGCTGCAATAAAACAATATTTTTGTGTCTGTGTAGTGGGTTTTTTGAAGTTATTGCGTGGTTGTTATGTTACCTAGTTTCCTGGATGAGGTCAGCTGTGAAGGCTCCTGATGATAACAGTTTATGTGAGTTACAGAATGCCTTTCTGCTACCACTTATGACCTCAAACAGACCTATTCTGCTATTATGTATGTTAGCTACGTTAAATGTCTAGGGTACTGAATTGTGATGTGTAGGTAATTAAATATACAGACACACACACATGTAGATACTAAGTCTAATACTAAGAATAATAATCTCTATGATAAAATCAACTAACACTGTCTTTAGAATTTAAATTTGACAATCTTTTAAATTTATTTTGTCCTGAACCAAATGTTTCTTCTGGTCAGGACGTATGAAATAATATGTATTTATCAATAAAGGTGCATATATATTGAACAATCAAATGACAATTTTATACATATATGGTTACATTGGGTAATATTAATATTGACTACAGTGTCTTTGGAAGAACTAGCACTGGATGTTTAGTTGGGGTGGTGTCATCATGCCCAATCTCTGTTTTATAAAGTTCATGTCTTTGAAATATAGACCTGCAGTACAGTTTTTATCAACACGATTTTGGTTTATTTATTTATTTGTGGAACCAGTGTGATGAATCTACAGCAGGCCAGGTATTCACTTATCTGGCCTGTGACGATGCAGTACAGAATTCTAGTAGCCCACTCCTCACATTAGCTGGAGTAAATGTTAGGCTGCTTCGGCATCCACTCTTGTACTTCTACAAAAGCATCTGGCACTAGCGTAGTGCCAGACCAGAAACTCACAATTCAAAATGTGAAAACACAGTTACGTTGTACTAGCAAAACTCAGCTGAGCTGCTGGCTATAGTATGGCGTCCCACTGATAATATATAATATCTTCTGGAAAACACTCATTTAGCAGTAACGAACTGTGTTTTTAAGGACAGTCTTTTAAAAATGGCACAAGCGTGCGTCTCTCTATCAATAATATAAATGCTTCTGTCCAATCAGCGGACTTCCCCTCTACCTTTTTCAAATATTCAAACTAAAAGTCCAATTTCAGTCCAATCTCAGTCTAGCGTATAGTATTTTTCTGTCGGTCCGTCTGTCTCAACTTGGGTTTTCCCAAAATTACACTTGTTTTTTGGACTAACTACAAGAAAAAACTACACAAACCTGCCCCACTTACTTATACGATTTCTATGCTAAGTTATTTTTAGCTACTATCCTCCTACTTTGCCCCTAGTCCAACTACAGTTTGATTTTTGCATTTTTAGGCTCAAGGACGCCAAAATGTAACTTTAGTGAAAATATGCACAAAAAACTGTTCGCTAGTCTGTATTGAACAATACAGTCTTTCGTCAATATCTTCCGTGTTATCTGTCCGTCTGTGTAATTAAAAGTATATTATTTGTCAGATTAAGATGGGCTATCAAACTAGCTAGTTTTTATTCTCCTAACTTTATTATTAAAGAAAAACCTACTTTTCTCAAGGTTAGTTTTGAAATTTGTTTTTGAACCTTCGTCCACGGCGTTTGCCGCTATATTCAAACAAAACAACCAATTACCGTAAAACGTCCAAGATACGACTGTTTCTAACAAGAGCTAAGGTCGTTTTTCTACCAATTCCTTACATTGTGTCAACTAGTGGCGTAATTTTTTTTCTTTAAAACTACAAATTGCGTCTTTTTAGCATTTAGATTCAAACACGTGTTCCGACCGTCATATTTTTTTTCTTTTATCTCCGTTTCCCTCCCGTCTAAAAGGGTAAACCGTTAGTCTGCATGTTCTAACTAGTTGGTTATCAATGGCGCTAGAAAACGCTGGCGTAGGCGAGAAAGTATCATCGTATCTTACGTATAATTTTATCCCTACATGTTATTTTACCTATTATCTTTATAATTGGAGGAATTTTAACGTTGCATCACTGTAATTTCACCACACATCTCCCCACCTGAGAACATGCACTAATGCAAGTTCCAAAACCAGTGATACACATAGATAAAATTAACTCCTCCCGCCTGCCAACTATTCTAATTTTGATCACAGGGGTGCCTACTGAGGAAATCTGCACCGACATTCTGTGACCCCGGGATATATTCAATATTAAACTGATAAGGTTGCAACAATAAAGACCATCTTAACAATCTTGCATTTTCATGCTTGGCCTGAGATAAGAACACTAGAGGCTGGTGATCTGTCTGGACCACAAAAGTCCTACCATACAGATAGATTTGGAACTTTTTTATTGCCCAGATTAACGCTAAACATTCTTTTTCGCTTGTGGAATATCCTTGCTCCGCTTTGTTCAACTTGCGGCTTGCATAAGCAACTGGGTTTAGTTCCCCCTTGAGTGAAGAGGACCCTTGCAACAGAGCCGCCCCCAGGCCTACATTGCTTGCATCTGTTCTCACCACAAAGTCCTGAGTCAAATCAGGCAATTTGAGAATAGGCTTGCTAGTGAGTTTTTCCTTTAACTCTTGAAATGCCAATTCAAATTGCGCTGACCAAACAATTTTATCTGGATTTCCCTTGCGAGTCAGATCAGTCAGAGGAGCACATATAGAGTTAAAATTTTTGATACATTTTTGGTAAAACCCACATAACGACACGAATGATCGCACGTCTTTTTTTGTTTGTGGTCTAGGTGCTCTCTGCAGTTTTTCCAAGTTCTTGGGATCAGGGGTCATGTTACCCTGATATACAGTATGTCCCAAGAATTCCAACTCTTTGCATCCAATACAACATTTTGTTGGTCTAGCAGTTAAGTTCGCTTCCCTAAGCCTATCAAATAACATATTCAGAGAGTTAATGTGTTCTTCAAATGTTTCTGTGGCGACGAGAATATCATCCATGAAATTTGTGATACATGGATTATTCAAGGGATCCAACAATTTGCGCATCATCCTAGAAAATACACTCGGAGCATTTTTCAGTCCGAATGGTAGCATGTTGAATTCATAATGTCCTTCCGAGGTGCTAAAAGCTAAATAAGGTCTAACTTCAGGCTTCACTGGAATCTGGTAATAGCCTTTGCTAAGATCCACCTTCGAAAAGTATTTTGCCTTGTTCAATCTGGCAAATAACTGTTTTGTGTCCGGTAATGGATCCACTTGTCCTTCTGTGACAGCATTCAGTTTCCTGTAATCTATGCACAGTCTATGTTCCCCAGACGGTTTCCTCAACAAAACTACACTGGAGCTAAACGAAGATTCACTGTGAGAAATAATCCCCTCTTTCAACAAATAATCTATTTCCTCTTTCAATGCCTTCTCCTTAGCGAACGGAACAGAATAGGCTCTCATACAGATTGGGTTTGAGTCTACCAGCTTCATGTCATACTGTAGCAAATTTGTATGTCCTGGTTTATCTGTTAATACATCTGTATGTTCCTTCAGAACCTGTTGAACTCTCTCCCTCTGATTTTTAGTCAGGTGCTTACTGACTTTTACCTGTGCTGCTGTCTCACAGGGATGTAATGGGTATTCATGTGAGGTGAGTGGTTCCTTTTTCATTTTAGTTGCGATAGCCAAGGTCAGTAAGGGGGTGCTTTCCTGGATTGGTCTGTCCAGATACTTCTTTAAAAGGTTCACATGATATATCTTTTCCTTCCCCTTTTTGTCAATTTTATAGTTTGTTCTAGACACCTTCTCTAGAACCGTATATGGACCTTGCCATCCAATTTGCAACTTATTCTGGCTGCCGGGTAGTAGAAGAAGCACTTTCTCTCCCACAGCTAATTCTCTGTCCTTTGCTTTCCTATTAAAATAAGCTGCATGTTTCTTCCTGGCTTGTCTCAAATTATCATTTGCCAGTTTCCATCCAGCTTTCAGACGAGTGGTCAGCTCGTTCACATATTGATATGATGAGGTAACAGTCTCTTCTGCTTTCTCATCTGTCCAGGTCCTTAATAATGCTTCCAATGGACCTTTTATTGGCCTCCCAAATAGCAGGGTTGCGGGAGCCATCCCGGTTGAACTATGTGGTACCTCCAGATACGCAAACAACGCGGCGGGCATAAATTGATCCCACATATCCGGTTTTTCATGTGCCAGCTTCCTCAGGATAGAAATGAGAGTCCCATTGAACCTCTCTACCTGGCCGTTCCCTTGTGGATGGTACGGACTACAATGAAAGTGTCTGGCTTGAAATAGCTTAAAAACTTCTTCCGTTAGTTTCCCCTTGAACTGTGAGCCATTATCAGTCAAGATTTGATGCGGGAATCCTAATCTTGTGAATATTGTAAGTAGTGCCTCTGCTACATGTTTCGAATCAATTGACGGCAGGGCCACCGCCTCTCCCCACATAGAACAAGTGTCCACCAGAGTAAGGATGTAACTGTTCCTCCTCTTGGTCCGAGTGAGAGGTCCCACAATATCCACTGCAACCCTCTCAAAAGGTGTTCCCACTATGGGCATTTCCCCTAGAGTTGCAGGAGCAGTCCAATGCTTTGGAGCTACCCTTTGACATTCTGGACAGGATTTGACATATCTTTTTATATCTTCCGTTATCCCTGGCCAGAAGTAATGACAAGCTATACGCTGTCCTGTGGCGCTGATCCCCATGTGACCACTGAAGGGAATCGCATGCCCTAGTTCCATCACTTTTTCCCTACATGAAGCGGGAAGAACCAGCTGGTTGTGACCATTTGTTCCAGTTCCGGCCTTCCTGTTTATCAATTTGTTCTTCATAAAGTACTCTCCCTTGCTTGGAGGTGTGTGGCATTTGGGCAATTTTTTAAAACATGGCTTGAGTGTCCTATCCTCAGCCTGCGCCTACCTCATCTCTTCTGGATGAGCATTTATAGGTTCACCTTCTTCCTCCTTTTTCTGTGACCTGGTCTGCACTGTCGCCATGATCACAGGTCTCTCGGGATTCCCCAAGAAGACGTATCTACACCCCAATATCAGAGGGTAGATTGGTTCATCTATCACTGCTGCTCTGATTTCTCCTTCCACATAGCGAGTTTTCACCGTTATCCTTGCGATGGGAAGTGTCATGAGTGGTATTTCCTTAGTCGCCCCTTGTATTTCCACTGTTTCTGTGGTATACTGACTTGGGTCCACTAGGCTAGACTTCACAACTGAATCATAATCCAAACCTGTATCATATAGGCACCTTATGGTGACCCCATTACAAATAACATCCTCACAAACTGGGGGTGATAAGGTTCCTGCTGTCCATTAGGATTAACCTTTAATCTCTGGTTCCCCGATTTCATTGCAGCAATGTTTGAAGGTTTCCTTTTACAAAATTCGGTGTTATGGTTGTCTTTCTTACACCATTTGCACCATCTCTTTCCTTGGTTAAACGGTTTTCTTTCATTATATTTTTGGTCATTGAACTGTGAGTTTCTATCACGATAATCATTTCGTGGCCTATCAAAGTTTGTCCTACCTTTATTACCTTGTTCTCTGGTATCAAATTTACTAAAGTGCTGTGGAGCTTTAAAATTTTCTATATGCTTCTTTTTAGAGCCCCTTACCTCTGCCTGGGCTGCCTGATACCTCTCAGCGACATTCAAAACCTCCCCCAACCTCTCTGCACCTTGTTCCATGAGAAATTTTCTCAGGTCTGGAGCCATGGACTCTCTTAATTGCTCTATCATGATCATCTCTTTGAGATCTTGGGTCTTCCCCAGAGCAGTCCATTTCTCCAAATAGGTTTCCAGTCTGGCAGAGAATTGGTGGTATGTCTCCCCAGACAAAAGTTTGGCATTTCTAAACTTCTTACGATAAAATTCACCATTCTTTTCATATCTCAATAACAAAGCCTGCTTTAGCATGTCATAATTGTCTTGGTCGTCTCTATTCATCTTAGCAAAAACTTCATAAGAAGTACCTCTAAGCCCCTGGGATAACTTAAGACTCCACCTCTCTCTCTCCAACCCATACGTAGTAGCCAATAGTTCAAATCTACTGAGGTACCCCTCGATGTCATCGTCTTTCTCAACAAAATGGTCTAAATGAAACCCCATAGCTGAGGTTGAGGCTCCCTGACTAGGCGTGGCATCTGATGGAAAGGGGCTGGCACCATTTTCAGGAGCATGGCCTTGTAATTCCAGCTCCCTTAGTCGTAACTCGTGCTCCCTTTGCAATCTCCTATCTTCTGCTTCCCTTTCGGCAGTCAATCTCTTATCTACTGCCTCCCTTTCGGCAGTCAATCTCCTTTCTGCTGCCTCCCTTTCAGCCTTTTTTTCTTCTAATTGGAGCCTCTTTATTTCAGCCTCCCTATCTGCCTCCAATGCCTTAGCCTCTTTGTCAGCCTCAATCTGCAGCCTCTTAAGTTCTTTGTCAGCCTCAATTTGTAACCTCTTCTCTTCAGCTAACCTCCTATCTTCCCTTTCAATATACTTGTCACATTCTGAAGTTACATACTGAATTAAAACCTGACCCTCCATGTTCATCTCCTTCGCCGACAGCACAGCAGCCGATCTAAATTTTGCTAGATCTGCCATACTAAATCACACAATTTATCAATGACTAAGGTAAATTCCAAGTATATAATTACCAAGGTAATATATTAATTAATTAATTAATTACCACTGGCTGTGAAGATTCATCAACTTTTATTTTCCACTTTTAATTTTAGGGACACTTTTAAATTTTATACAACTCTGTCCCCACTAGTTTAATTCCCAGACCAGAAGACCCTAATATCTTTGATAAACCTAAATCCCGGGACAAGAGCTACCCAATATTTATAGTGGGAGAAGGTTCAAATCCCGGACAGGACCCCAATATTTGTAGTGGGTTTTTTGATGTTATTGCGTGGTTGTTATGTTACCTAGTGTCCTGGATGAGGTCAGCTGTGAAGGCTCCTGATGATAACAGTTTATGTGAGTTACAGAATGCCTTTCTGCTACCACTTATGACCTCAAACATACCTATTCTGCTATTATGTATGTTAGCTACGTTAAATGTCTAGGGTACTGAATTGTGATGTGTAGGTAATTAAATATACAGACACACACATGTAGATACTAAGTCTAATACTAAGAATAATAATCTCTATGATAAAATCAACTAACACTGTCTTTAGAATTTAAATTTGACAATCTTTTAAATTTATTTTGTCCTGAACCAAATGTTTCTTCTGGTCAGGACGTACGAAATAATATGTATTTATCAATAAAGGTGCATATATATTGAACAATCAAATGAAAATTTTATACATATATGGTTACATTGGGTAATATTAATATTGACTACAGTGTCTTTGGAAGAACTAGCACTGGATGTTTAGTTGGGGTGGTGTCATCATGCCCAATCTCTGTTTTATAAAGTTCATGTCTTTGAAATATAGACCTGCAGTACAGTTTTTATCAACACGATTTTGGTTTATTTATTTATTTGTGGAACCAGTGTGATGAATCTACAGCAGGCCAGGTATTCACTTATCTGGCCTGTGACGATGCAGTACAGAATTCTAGTAGCCCACTCCTCACATTAGCTGGAGTAAATGTTAGGCTGCTTCGGTATCCACTCTTGTACTTCTGCCAGACCAGAAACTCACAATTCAAAATGTGAAAACACAGTTACGTTGTACTAGCAAAACTCAGCTGAGCTGCTGGCTATAGTATGGCGTCCCACTGATAATATATAATATCTTCTGGAAAACACTCATTTAGCAGTAACGAACTGTGTTTTTAAGGACAGTCTTTTAAAAATGGCACAAGCGTGCGTCTCTCTATCAATAATATAAATGCTTTTGTCCAATCAGCGGACTTTCCCTCTACCTTTTTCAAATATTCAAACTAAAAGTCAAATTTCAGTCCAATCTCAGTCTAGCGTGTAGTATTTTTCTGTCGGTTCGTCTGTCTCAACTTGTTTTTTCCCAAAATTACACGTGTTTTTTGGACTAACTACAAGAAAAAAACTACACAAACCTGCCCCACTTACTTATACGATTTCTATGCTAAGTTATTTTTAGCTACTATCCTCCTACTTTGCCCCTAGTCCAACTACAGTTTGATTTTTGCATTTTTAGGCTCAAGGACGCCAAAATGTAACTTTAGTGAAAATATGCACAAAAAACTGTTCGCTAGTCTGTATTGAACAATACAGTCTTTCGTCAATATCTTCCGTGTTATCTGTCCGTCTGTGTAATTAAAAGTATATTATTTGTCAGATTAAGATGGGCTATCAAACTAGCTAGTTTTTATTCTCCTAACTTTATTATTAAAGAAAAACCTACTTTTCTCAAGGTTAGTTTTGAAATTTGTTTTTGAACCTTCGTCCACGGCGTTTGCCGCTATATTCAAACAAAACAACCAATTACCGTAAAACGTCCAAGATACGACTGTTTCTAACAAGAGCTAAGGTCGTTTTTCTACCAATTCCTTACATTGTGTCAACTAGTGGCGTAATTTTTTTTTTCTTTAAAACTACAAATTGCGTCTTTTTAGCATTTAGATTCAAACACGTGTTCCGACCGTCATATTTTTTTTCTTTTATCTCCGTTTCCCTCCCGTCTAAAAGGGTAAACCGTTAGTCTGCATGTTCTAACTAGTTGGTTATCAATGGCGCTAGAAAACGCTGGCGTAGGCGAGAAAGTATCATCGTATCTTACGTATAATTTTATCCCTACATGTTATTTTACCTATTATCTTTATAATTGGAGGAATTTTAACGTTGGATCACTGTAATTTCACCACACATCTCCCCACCTGAGAACATGCACTAATGCAAGTTCCAAAACCAGTGATACACATAGATAAAATTAACTCCTCCCGCCTGCCAACTATTCTAATTTTGATCACAGGGGTGCCTACTGAGGAAATCTGCACCGACATTCTGTGACCCCGGGATATATTCAATATTAAACTGATAAGGTTGCAACAATAAAGACCATCTTAACAATTTTGCATTTTCATGCTTGGCCTGAGATAAGAACACTAGAGGCTGGTGATCTGTCTGGACCACAAAAGTCCTACCATACAGATAGATTTGGAACTTTTTTATTGCCCAGATTAACGCTAAACATTCTTTTTCGCTTGTGGAATATCCTTGCTCCGCTTTGTTCAACTTGCGGCTTGCATAAGCAACTGGGTTTAGTTCCCCCTTGAGTAAAGAGGACGCTTGCAACAGAGCCGCCCCCAGGCCTACATTGCTTGCATCTGTTCTCACCACAAAGTTCTGAGTCAAATCAGGCAATTTGAGAATAGGCTTGCTAGTGAGTTTTTCCTTTAACTCTTGAAATGCCAATTCAAATTGCGCTGACCAAATAATTTTATCTGGATTTCCCTTGCGAGTCAGATCAGTCAGAGGAGCACATATAGAGTTAAAATTTTTGATATATTTTTGGTAAAACCCACATAACGACACGAATGATCGCACGTCTTTTTTTGTTTGTGGTCTAGGTGCTCTCTGCAGTTTTTCCAAGTTCTTGGGATCAGGGGTCATGTTACCCTGATATACAGTATGTCCCAAGAATTCCAACTCTTTGCATCCAATACAACATTTTGTTGGTCTAGCAGTTAAGTTCGCTTCCCTAAGCCTATCAAATAACATATTCAGAGAGTTAATGTGTTCTTCAAATGTTTCTGTGGCGACGAGAATATCATCCATGAAATTTGTGATACATGGATTATTCAAGGGATCCAACAATTTGCGCATCATCCTAGAAAATACACTCGGAGCATTTTTCAGTCCGAATGGTAGCATGTTGAATTCATAATGTCCTTCCGAGGTGCTAAAAGCTAAATAAGGTCTAACTTCAGGCTTCACTGGAATCTGGTAATAGCCTTTGCTAAGATCCACCTTCGAAAAGTATTTTGCTTTGTTCAATCTGGCAAATAACTGTTTTGTGTCCGGTAATGGATCCACTTGTCCTTCTGTGGCAGCATTCAGTTTCCTGTAATCTATGCACAGTCTATGTTCCCCAGACGGTTTCCTCAACAAAACTACACTGGAGCTAAACGAAGATTCACTGTGAGAAATAATCCCCTCTTTCAACAAATAATCTATTTCCTCGATCAATGGCTTCTCCTTAGCGAACGGAACAGAATAGGCTCTCATACAGATTGGGTTTGAGTCTACCAGCTTCATGTCATACTGTAGCAAATTTGTATGTCCTGGTTTATCTGTTAATACATCTGTATGTTCCTTCAGAACCTGTTGAACTCTCTCCCTCTGATTTTTAGTCAGGTGCTTACTGACTTTTACCTGTGCTGCTGTCTCACAGGGATGTAATGGGTATTCATGTGAGGTGAGTGGTTCCTTTTTCATTTTAGTTGCGATAGCCAAGGTCAGTAAGGGGGTGCTTTCCTGGATTGGTCTGTCCAGATACTTCTTTAAAAGGTTCACATGATATATCTTTTCCTTCCCCTTTTTGTCAATTTTATAGTTTGTTCTAGACACCTTCTCTAGAACCGTATATGGACCTTGCCATCCAATTTGCAACTTATTCTGGCTGCCGGGTAGTAGAAGAAGCACTTTCTCTCCCACAGCGAATTCTCTGTCCTTTGCTTTCCTATTAAAATACGCTGCATGTTTCTTCCTGGCTTGTCTCAAATTATCATTTGCCAGTTTCCATCCAGCTTTCAGACGAGTGGTCAGCTCGTTCACATATTGATATGATGAGGTAACAGTCTCTTCTGCTTTCTCATCTGTCCAGGTCCTTAATAATGCTTCCAATGGACCTTTTATTGGCCTCCCAAATAGCAGGGTTGCGGGAGCCATCCCGGTTGAACTATGTGGTACCTCCGGATACGCAAACAACGCGGCGGGCAGAAATTGATCCCACATATCAGCTTTTTCATGTGCCAGCTTCCTCGGGATAGAAATGAGAGTCCCATTGAACCTCTCTACCTGGCCGTTCCCTTGTGGATGGTACGGACTACATTGAAAGTGTCTGGCTTGAAATAGCTTAAAAACTTCTTCCGTTAGTTTCCCCTTGAACTGTGAGCCATTATCAGTCAAGATTTGATGCGGGAATCCTAATCTTGTGAATATTGTAAGTAGTGCCTCTGCTACATGTTTCGAATCAATTGACGGCAGGGCCACCGCCTCTCCCCACATAGAACAAGTGTCCACCAGAGTAAGGATGTAACTGTTCCTCCTCTTGGTCCGAGTGAGAGGTCCCACAATATCCACTGCAACCCTCTCAAAAGGTGTTCCCACTATGGGCATTTCCCCTAGAGTTGCAGGAGCAGTCCAATGCTTTGCAGCTACCCTTTGACATTCTGGACAGGATTTGACATATCTTTTTATATCTTCCGTTATCCCTGGCCAGAAGTAATGACAAGCTATACGCTGTCCTGTGGCGCTGATCCCCATGTGACCACTGAAGGGAATCGCATGCCCTAGTTCCATCACTTTTTCCCTACATGAAGCGGGAAGAACCAGCTGGTTGTGACCATTTGTTCCAGTTCCGGCCTTCCTGTTTATCAATTTGTTCTTCATAAAGTACTCTCCCTTGCTTGGAGGTGTGTGGCATTTGGGCAATTTTTTAAAACATGGCTTGAGTGTCCTATCCTCAGCCTGCGCCTACCTCATCTCTTCTGGATGAGCATTTATAGGTTCACCTTCTTCCTCCTTTTTCTGTGACCTGGTCTGCACTGTCGCCATGATCACAGGTCTCTCGGGATTCCCCAAGAAGACGTATCTACACCCCAATATCAGAGGGTAGATTGGTTCATCTATCACTGCTGCTCTGATTTCTCCTTCCACATAGCGAGTTTTCACCGTTATCCTTGCGATGGGAAGTGTCATGAGTGGTATTTCCTTAGTCGCCCCTTGTATTTCTACTGTTTCTGTGGTATACTGACTTGGGTCCACTAGGCTAGACTTCACAACTTAATCATAATCCAAACCTGTATCATATAGGCACCTTATGGTGACCCCATTACAAATAACATCCTCACAAACTGGGGGGTGATAAGGTTCCTGCTGTCCATTAGGATTAACCTTTAATCTCTGGTTCCCCGATTTCATTGCAGCAATGTTTGAAGGTTTCCTTTTACAAAATTCGGTGTTATGGTTGTCTTTCTTACACCATTTGCACCATCTCTTTCCTTGGTTAAACGGTTTTCTTTCATTATATTTTTGGTCATTGAACTGTGAGTTTCTATCACGATAATCATTTCGTGGCCTATCAAAGTTTGTCCTACCTTTATTACCTTGTTCTCTGGTATCAAATTTACTAAAGTGCTGTGGAGCTTTAAAATTTTCTATATGCTTCTTTTTAGAGCCCCTTACCTCTGCCTGGGCTGCCTGATACCTCTCAGCGACATTCAAAACCTCCCCCAACCTCTCTGCACCTTGTTCCATGAGAAATTTTCTCAGATCTGGAGCCATGGACTCTCTTAATTGCTCTATCATGATCATCTCTTTGAGATCTTGGGTCTTCCCCAGAGCAGTCCATTTCTCCAAATAGGTTTCCAGTCTGGCAGAGAATTGGTGGTATGTCTCCCCAGACAAAAGTTTGGCATTTTTAAACTTCTTACGATAAAATTCACCATTCTTTTCATATCTCAATAACAAAGCCTGCTTTAGCATGTCATATTAGTCTTGGTCGTCTCTATTCGTCTTAGCAAAAACTTCATAAGAAGTACCTCTAAGCCCCTGGGATAACTTAAGACTCCACCTCTCTCCAACCCATACGTAGTAGCCAATAGTTCAAATCTACTGAGGTACCCCTCGATGTCATCGTCTTTCTCAACAAAATGGTCTAAATGAAACCCCATAGCTGAGGTTGAGGCTCCCTGACTAGACGTGGCATCTGATGGAAAGGGGCTGGCACCATTTTCAGGAGCATGGCCTTGTAATTCCAGCTCCCTTTTTCGTAACTCGTGCTCCCTTTGCAATCTCCGATCTTCTGCTTCCCTTTCGGCAGTCAATCTCTTATCTACTGCCTCCCTTTCGGCAGTCAATCTCCTTTCTGCTGCCTCCCTTTCAGCCTTTTTTTCTTCTAATTGGAGCCTCTTTATTTCAGCCTCCCTATCTGCCTCCAATGCCTTAGCCTCTTTGTCAGCCTCAATCTGCAGCCTCTTAAGTTCTTTGTCAGCCTCAATTTGTAACCTCTTCTCTTCAGCTGACCTCCTATCTTCCCTTTCAATATACTTGTCACATTCTGAAGTTACATACTGAATTAAAACCTGACCCTCCATGTTCATCTCCTTCGCCGTCAGCACAGCAGCCGATCTAAATTTTGCTAGATCTGCCATACTAAATCACACAATTTATCAATGACTAAGGTAAATTCCAAGTATACAATTACCAAGGTAATATATTAATTAATTAATTAATTACCACTGGCTGTGAAGATTCATCAACTTTTATTTTCCACTTTTAATTTTAGGGACACTTTTAAATTTTATACAACTCTGTCCCCACTAGTTTAATTCCCAGACCAGGAGACCCTAATATCTTTGATAAACCTAAATCCCGGGACAAGAGCTACCCAATATTTATAGTGGGAGAGGGTTCAAATCCCGGACGAGCCCCCAATATTTGTAGTGGGTTTTTTGATGTTATTGCGTGGTTGTTATGTTACCTAGTGTCCTGGATGAGGTCAGCTGTGAAGGCTCCTGATGATAACAGTTTATGTGAGTTACAGAATGCCTTTCTGCTACCACTTATGACCTCAAACAGACCTATTCTGCTATTATGTATGTTAGCTACGTTAAATGTCTAGGGTACTGAATTGTGATGTGTAGGTAATTAAATATACAGACACACACATGTAGATACTAAGTCTAATACTAAGAATAATAATCTCTATGATAAAATCAACTAACACTGTCTTTAGAATTTAAATTTGACAATCTTTTAAATTTATTTTGTCCTGAACCAAATGTTTCTTCTGGTCAGGACGTATGAAATAATATGTATTTATCAATAAAGGTGCATATATATTGAACAATCAAATGACAATTTTATACATATATGGTTACATTGGGTAATATTAATATTGACTACAGTGTCTTTGGAAGAACTAGCACTGGATGTTTAGTTGGGGTGGTGTCATCATGCCGAATCTCTGTTTTATAAAGTTCATGTCTTTGAAATATAGACCTGCAGTACAGTTTTTATCAACACGATTTTGGTTTATTTATTTATTTGTGGAACCAGTGTGATGAATCTACAGCAGGCCAGGTATTCGCTTATCTGGCCTGTGACGATGCAGTACAGAATTCTAGTAGCCCACTCCTCACATTAGCTGGAGTAAATGTTAGGCTGCTTCGGTATCCACTCTTGTACTTCTACAAAAGCATCTGGCACTAGCGTAGTGCCAGACCAGAAACTCACAATTCAAAATGTGAAAACACAGTTACGTTGTACTAGCAAAACTCAGCTGAGCTGCTGGCTATAGTATGGCGTCCCACTGATAACATATAATATCTTCTGGAAAACACTCATTTAGCAGTAACGAACTGTGTTTTTAAGGACAGTCTTTTAAAAATGGCACAAGCGTGTGTCTCTCTATCAATAATATAAATGCTTTTGTCCAATCAGCGGACTTCCCCTCTACCTTTTTCAAATATTCAAACTAAAAGTCCAATTTCAGTCCAATCTCAGTCTAGCGTGTAGTATTTTTCTGTCGGTCCGTCTGTCTCAACTTGGGTTTTCCCAAAATTACACTTGTTTTTTGGACTAACTACAAGAAAAAACTACACAAACCTGCCCCACTTACTTATACGATTTCTATGCTAAGTTATTTTTAGCTACTATCCTCCTACTTTGCCCCTAGTCCAACTACTGTTTGATTTTTGCATTTTTAGGCTCAAGGACGCCAAAATGTAACTTTAGTGAAAATATGCACAAAAAACTGTTCGCTAGTCTGTATTGAACAATACAGTCTTTCGTCAATATCTTCCGTGTTATCTGTCCGTCTGTGTAATTAAAAGTATATTATTTGTCAGATTAAGATGGGCTATCAAACTAGCTAGTTTTTATTCTCCTAACTTTATTATTAAAGAAAAACCTACTTTTCTCAAGGTTAGTTTTGAAATTTGTTTTTGAACCTTCGTCCACGGCGTTTGCCGCTATATTCAAACAAAACAACCAATTACCGTAAAACGTCCAAGATACGACTGTTTCTAACAAGAGCTAAGGTCGTTTTTCTACCAATTCCTTACATTGTGTCAACTAGTGGCGTAAATTTTTTTCTTTAAAACTACAAATTGCGTCTTTTTAGCATTTAGATTCAAACACGTGTTCCGACCGTCATATTTTTTTTCTTTTATCTCCGTTTCCCTCCCGTCTAAAAGGGTAAACCGTTAGTCTGCATGTTCTAACTAGTTGGTTATCAATGGCGCTAGAAAACGCTGGCGTAGGCAAGAATGTATCATCGTATCTTACGTATAATTTTATCCCTACATGTTATTTTACCTATTATCTTTATAATTGGAGGAATTTTAACGTTGCATCACTGTAATTTCACCACAGTCTGCCGTAACGTTAATTTTGTTGGTGTCTGCTGTAACCTCAATTTTTTTCCTGTCTGCTGAAACGTCAATTTTTTGGGTGTCGCCGTAACGTCAATTTTTTTTCTGTCTGCTGTGATGTCAATTTTTTTTCTGTCTGCAGTAACATCAATTGTGTTCTGTCTGCCGTAACGTCAAATTTTTTTTACTGTCTGCTGTAACGTCAATTTTTTTTCTGTCTGCTGTAAAGTTAATTTTTTTGTCTGTCTGCTGTAACATAAATTTTTTGTTTCAGTCTGCTGTAACGTCAATTATTTTCTGTCTGCTGTGAGGTCATTCTTTTATGTCTGCTTTAACGTCATTGGGGGGGGGGGGGTCTCTCTGCTGTAACGTCATTTTTTTCTGTCCGCTGTAACGTCATTGGTTTTTTTTGGGTCTGCTGTAACGTCAACTTTTGTCTGTCTGCTGTAACGTAATTTTTTTTTTGTCTGATGTAACGTAATTTTTTCCTGTCTGCTGTAACGTAAATTTTTTTGGGTCTGCTGTAACGTCATTTTTTCTGCCCGCTGTAACGTAATTTTTTTTTGGGTCTGCTGTAACGACATTTTTTCTATCTGCTGTAACGTAAATTTTTTTTTTTTGTCTGCTGTAACGTCATTTTTTCCTATCTGCTGTAACGTAAATTTTTTTTTTTTTAAATCTGCTGAAACGTCATATTTTTCTGTCTGCTGTAACGTAAAAAAAAAAATTTTTGTCTGCGGTAACGTCATTTTTTTTTCTGTCTGCGGTAACGTCATTTTTTTTTTTTTTTCTGTCTGCTGTAACGTCAATTATTTCCTGTCAGCTGTAACGTCAATTTTTTCCCTGTCAGCTGTAACGTCAATTGTTCCTGTCAGCTGTAACGTCAATTGTTCCTGTCTTCTGTAACATCAATTTTTTTTTTCTGTCTGCTGTAACGTCAATATTTTTGGGCCATTTTATCTGGTTTTATTTTGTTTATGAGAATAAAAAATAAACAACTGGAACGTATTTATCAAATGGCCGTACTGGCTTATTATTTTGACATGTTTTGCACGTACGCCCAGTAGATGCAAGTGAAGGGTATAACAATTTATAAATAGGAAGCGACTTTTAAATTACCTTGTAATTTCTTTTTCCTTCCCCCCCTTCCCCCCCCCCCCCCCCACCCCACCCCACCCCACCATACCCACGAATTGCTTTATAAGGCTCGTCTCCTTGTGGTGCTCTTTCAATTCTGAATAGTCAAAACAACTTCATTCTTTTAAATTCTATAAGACACGTTTTTATATGGTGATTTTATAAAAAAAAACATTCTGCATCCATATTCAATGATTCTAGAATTTACAGTTATGATCCCTCGCGACGATATTTCCATTTAACAGTATCAAATGTGAATCCAGATTCGATTACTTTAGGACAATATGCTTGCTGTTGGAACTGACATAACGATTACATATAGCAGTTTGTCATTGTCATGTGTACGACTAAGGCCAAATATTTATTGCTTTGATTTCCGATACGCCTTCAACACGTCATATATTTCTCACGCCTAAGAAACACCGAATCGATACACACAGATCTGCTTGCCTTCCTTAACGATAAAAGCGGGAACAAAAGAATGACATTCAGGGGCGTACGTTAATTATGCGACATCCAGGGCGGATCCCTCCTTTAGCAGCCCCATAAAATACACAGAAAAATATATTATGCTTGCAAGTAAATTTTGAAACAGTACAGTATTGCCATAAACGTGTCCGATGGCACCCCTCTCTGTCACCTGGGACGGACCACTCCCCAGTACACCCTTCGTACGCCACTGTTTCTATTGCTTCATCGTCTTGATGTGCCTGATCTTCCTAGAGCTTGATAATCAAAAACTTTATACACCTTTATTTGTCATTCCTTCTTCAACTTGTTCCCACAAGAATTATACTTACTTACTTAGTCGTTCCCCTTCTACCGTGAGGTGTAGAGGTTTGGAAAAGAGAGCGCCAGACTATCCTATCGGCTGTCTTCCTCCTGGCCTGGTTCCATTCTAGTCCTCGGTCCTTCAATGATTGTCTAATGTTGTCCTCCCAGCGGACTCTGGGTCGTCCTGGAGGTCTGGATCCCTGGCTCTTTGTTTCCCATGCTTGTCGTGGTAGCCGATCTTCTCCCATTCTGCAAACATGGTCAAACCATCTTAGTTGGGACTGTTCTACTTGGGTCTGCAGGGGGTGGGATTTTAGGCCTTGGCGTATCGTCTGGTTGCGGACCATGTCTCTTCTTGTTACTTCAACCACCTTCCTCAGATACCTCATTTCTGAGGTTTGGATCTGGCTTTTGTGGGTTGTAGTCATTGCCCATGACTCGCATCCATATGTCAAGACTGGGACATAGGTGGAGCGGGAAACAGCCATCTTCGTTTTCTTACCAACCTCTCTCTTGCTGAGGAATCAACGATTTATGGCCTGAAAAAGTCTCCCAGCCGCTGCTTTTCGAGTGGCCAACTCTTCTTTGATGCCCCCCCTTTCGGTCTATAATAGCTCCGAGATATTTAAAGTGGTCGACCTGCTCCAGGACCTATTCTCCGAGCTTAATCTGATGTCTTCTTTCTTCTCGTGATATCACCATGGATTTTGTTTTAGAGCTGCTTATGATCATCCCTCTCTTCTCCAGCTCTTCCTTCCAGACTTGCAGGTTGGATTGGAGATGTGCCTCTGATTTAGCAATCAGGGCAACAACATCAGCAAATGCCAGCTCTGAAATACATACCTGTCTCATCTTCCAGTACCCCACTGAATACGTTCTTGTTCTCTCCTTACATGCCTTGATAACATCGTCCATGAGGAGTATGAAAAGATAAGGTGACAGGATATCACCTTGTCTTACACCAGTGGTGGTCCTGAACTCTTCTGACTTATGGTTTGCTGTCCTCACATAATTTCTGCAAGACTTGTAGAAGCTCTGTATAGCATGAATCAGAGGTGCTGGAATGTTCTTCCTTGCCAAACAGTCCCAAGGTTTGCTCCAGGGGACTCTGTCAAACGCCTTTTCCAGATCTATGAAACAAAGATGGATCTCACTCTTATACTCAAGGGCCTTTTCACTCAGTTGTCTGAGTGTGAAGATTAGGTCTTGAGTACTTCGGTTTGCACGGAATCCGCACTGGATCTCATCTAACTGTGGCTCAGCTAGGCGTCGGAGTCTCTGCTCTAGGATTCAAGAGTAGATTTTACCAGGGACACTGAGAAGGGATATGCCTCTGTGGTTTCCACACTGAAGATTATAACCTTTTTTGAAAATTGGTTTTATGATGGCAATCTCCCAATCCTTTGGTATGGTCTTGTTGCACCACGATGCCTGTAGGACTGTGATGAATTTACCGTGATACAACGTTAAAATATCTCCAATTATAAAGATAACATGTAGGGATAAAATAATGCGTAAGATACTAGGATACATGCTCGCCTATGCCAGCGTTTCCTACCGCCATTGAAACTAACTAGTTAGACATGCAGACAAAACGGTACCCTTTTAGACGGGAGGGAAACGGAGAAAAAATCATTATGACGGTCTGAACACGTGTTTGAATCTAGAAAGGCAAAAAGACGCAATTTGTAGTTTAAAGAAAAAAAAAATCACGCCACTAGTTAACACAATGTAATGAATTGGTAGAAAAAGAAACTTAGCTCTTGTTAGAAACAGTCGTATCTTGGACGTTTTACCGTACTTAGTTGTTTTGTTTGAATACAGCGGCAAATGCCGTGGAGAACGTTCAAAAACAAGATTCAAAAACTAACCTTGAGAAAAGTAGGTTTTTCTTTAATAATAAAGTTATGAAAATAAAACCTAGCAGTTGGATAGCCCATCTTAAGCTGACAAATAATATACTTTTAATTATACAGACGGACAGATAACAAGGAAGATATTGACGAAAGACCGTATTGTTCCTATCAGACTAGAGAACAGTTTTTTGTGCATACTTCACTAAAGTTACATTTTTGCGTCCTTGAGACAGAAAAATGCAAAAATCAAACTGCAATGAACTAGCGGGGCAAACTCGGTAGATTGTAGCTAAAAATAACTTAGGAGGCAGGTTTGTGCAGATTTTACATGTAGTTAGCCCAAAACAACAAGTGAAATTGGGGAAAAGCCAAAATGTGACCGACGTACATTTGAAAAATTGAGATGTACTTTTGACTTTATTTTCAAAATTCAAATTGAAAAGCTTAGTCTTCCGATCTGATTGGCCAACGCATTTTTATATTAGCAAGATAGAGACGCACATTTGTGCCATTCGAAAGAAGTCTGTCCTGTAACACAGTTCTTAACCGCTAGTGGTGTTTTCCAAGAAATAATACATAAAATTCAGTGGGACGCCATACTCTAGCCAGCAGCTCAGCTGAGTTTTGCTAGTATTAAGTAACTGTGTTCTCAATTCAGAATTTTGGTAAGGATAAAAGCATTTATCTTGTTTATTTTAATATTTTGAGTGATTGATACTGCCATATCATGAAAAATGATCACGACAAGTAAGTGCTTGCTCTAGGTCCCCAGCCGCAGTCCAGGGCCTAGAGACAAACAAATAATATATGGAAACCTAACTAAGACTATGGAAGGCGGATCTATTATTGAGATCAGTGGGAACATATTACCCATCTTATTGAATGAAAGAGGAAACTATTGAATATATCTCAGATGCAATGCAGTCTTGGGGAACTGGTACTATTTGAAAACAACTGGGTAAGATGTGCTATGTTGGTCAGAAAGATCTGACCCAGTCTGCGTAATGTTGTTGTGTGGTGTTGTGTATAAGAGTGGCGCAGTAGATAGAGTACTGACACATGGCACAAAATTTTGTTTCAGAAGTTTCTGTTTTGGGCACTAAAGTTGTGCCAAATGCTTTTGTAAGAGTACACAAGCGGATGTCTGTGCCGCCTAACATTGGTGTCTGTGCAGCCTAATATTTTACTCCAGCTACGGAGAGAAGTGGGCCACAAGAATCCTATACCAGATCGTCACAGGCGAGATAAGTGAAAACCTGGCCTGCTGGAGATTCACAACTATTCCACCATCAAATAAAGAAATAACTATTGAGAAATATAACATTTACTTCATTCCATAAGTCAATGGACAATGATTTTGGAAGTCACAGATTGGGAGTGATGACGCCACCCCAACTAAACATCCAGTGCTAGTTCTCCCAAAGACATTATAGATAATAGTAATATTAACCATTCTTATAATATACTTATGTACACAAATTACATTTGATTTTATGCCATATATATATGCATTTCATTGATAAATCCATATCATTTCATATGTTCTGACCAACATAAAAATTGGTTCAGAACTAATAAATTTGAAAAGATTTTAAAACTTAAACTATAACAGCCAGAGTTAGTTCAGTGTATTGTAGAGTTTATTATTATTATTATTAGACTTATTGATTACATGTGTGTGTCTGTATATTATCTTGACTACACATTACATTTCAGTACCCTAGACTTTTTAACGTAGCTAACATTCATAATAGTCTAATAAGTCTGTTTGAGGTCGTAAGTGGTAGCAGAAAGGCCTTCTGTAATTCACATAAACTTTTATCTCAGGAGCCTTCACAGCTGACCTCATACAGTACACTAGGTAACATAACAACCATACAATAACATCAAAAACCACTACAGATATTGGGGTCTTGTCCGGGGATTAAGTTTATCAAAGACAGTAGGATCTCCTGGTGTGGGAATTAAACTAGTGGGGACAGAGTTGTATAAATTTAAAAGTGTCCCTTAAAATAAAAAGTGGAAAATAAAAGTTGATGAATCTTCACAGCCAGTGGTAATTAGTTGATTAATTAATTAATATATTACCTTGGTAATTATATACTTAGAATTACCTTAGTCATTATATACTTAGAATTACCTTGGTCATTATATATTTGGAAATTACCTTAGTCATTGCTAAATTGTATGTTAAAGTATGGCAGATCTAGCAAAATTTAGATCGGCTGCTGTGCTGACGGCGAGGGAGATGAACATGGAGGGTCAGGTTTTAATTCAGTATGTAACTTCAGAATGTGACAAGTATATTGAAAGGGAAGATAGGAGGTTAGCTGAAGAGAAGAGGTTACAAATTGAGGCTGATAAAGAACTTAAGAGGCTGCAGATTGAGGCTGATAAGGAGACTAGGACATTGGAGGCAGAAGAAAAACGACAGCAAAGGGAGGCAGAAGAAAAAAGGCCGAAAGGGAAGCAGAAGATAGAAGATTGAAAAGGGAGCACGAATTACGACTAAGGGAGCTGGAATTACAAGGCCATGCTCCTGAAAATGGTGCCAGCCCTTTTGCCTCAGATGCTACGCCTAGTCAGGGAGCCTCAACCTCAGCTATGGGGTTTCATTTAGACCATTTTGTTGAGAAAGACGATGACATCGAGGGGTACCTCAGTAGATTCGAATTATTAGCTATTACGTATGGGTTAGAGAGAGAGAGAGGTGGAGTCTTAAGTTATCACAAGGGCTTAGAGGTACTTCTTATGAAGTCTTTGCTAAGATGATGTGACAACTTGCCCAATCTTCTCTTCATTATTTTTATTATTTACGTGACATCATTTTTTCTCGTCCTCAATGCATGATCGCAAAGTCCCGGGAATTGTCACTTGCGGAAAATCTCCTAGCGTTCGGTATTTTCTCCTCGCTATTTTTAGATACGACGTCATTGTTGACCAATGACCTCGGTAGCTAGGAACCTGTTTTAATTTAGAACTGCTTGAACTTGGGAGAACCAGTTTAGGCCACTTAGGAAAACATCACGTGACTTTTAACATTATTGATTGGAGCGTCTAAACGAGGCTAAGGTCACATGATGCCCGCTATGGATCACGTGTCCAAGCGGAAATGTCCCGCTAAAAGTGCGCCAACACGGCCATTTTTTCACTTACGCCCCAGGTAACCAAGAAAGCTAGACCTAAGCCAGATCGGCGAATTCTCGCATTAAAAGCACTGAAGCCACGTGTCTAATTGCGGGTTAGCGTCCATCTTTGAGTAGGTAAGTGAAATCTCGCTAGAATGTAATGTGATGAAATGTGTAGTACCTTACAAAATCGACGCAAGATTGGTATGTTTACTTTATTCATATTTTTGTTTTACGATCACATCCAGCCACATGTGATCGAGTATATTTTATGATCCCACGGGATATGTACAACATGTTCATAATAATGTATAACGGGAATATATATAGCTATTAATTTCCATATTATTTGATTATTTTCGACCCGACGTTTAGACTAACGGAAATTAATATTAACGATAATGTTGTCAGACAATTCTAAAACACGGATGTCCAATTATTTGTTAAATTCATCATAATGACATGACGATTAGGCTAGAGGCACAGAACTAGAATACTGTTGCCGACATTTCTATGATAAATTTGGTGGGTTTAACTGACATTTATAATAATTCATCGGGTTAAGTTGACGATAAATCAGTCTAAAGAATTATAATACTGCCACTGGGGCAGAGAAATATAATAAAGGACAGACAGGAGAAACTTGAATTCAAGATTAGACTCTAGACATATGATGTTAGAGACTAAATCTGAGGTGACTGGCAGAGGGACGGCTTAGGGAAAGACTGCTTTCTAAAGCTAGTAAATTAATGAAGCCGTCGTATTTGTCTTCAGTCTATGGTGGAGCCTTGCACGACAGTCCAATCTCAGCGCAGAATACGGAGTCGAGCACAGAGAAGGCAAATCCGAACCATTCAAGACCTACCGGGGGCAACGTCAGGAGACCGGAGAACTAACCTCACTTCACTATCAGCCAGGGGCTGAAAAGCTAAGTCCACGAAAAAGGGAACTCACCTAATCAATGCCACAAAATTTCGTCATCCCTGATGAAACACACTTGAATTGTGAGACACATAATACATACAGCAGACACTAATACCATCGACAATACTATCATTCACCTTCTATTCATTTTATTGCAATAAACCAATTGGGTGTATATACTGCACCCCACGCTTTGTTCCTTCCATTAGATGTTGAATATTGTCTATGTTTATCTTCCTTTATAAGGGGGGGGGGGGGGGGGGGGCTCGTAAAATATAATATAATTTAAAGAATAATAATAGATAACTGAGAAGGGGACGACGGTAGCGAAAGACCAAATATCTCCTTACAATCTTTTCCAGACCTGTCGAGTTAGGAGAATTTACCCTCTTCGTCACCCTTCGGAAGTGGGAAAACCCAGCAGGGATTCCTTGAGCCAAATCTTCCACATCAGATCTATTATTTCCTCTAAATAATTCTCTTATCCTTTAAACGCTACGTGACACTGGTGTCTCGGTCCGGGATTTGAACTTATGTATTTTATCATACCTCTGGGATAGTATCATTCATTCAGTCATTACAGTATACCATTTTAACACATGTATTTTCACACAGTGAGCTCTAGTAAGACAAAACATTTTTTCTAGAATTTCAGGCATTGATTGGTGAATCCCTTTATATATGTTGTGTTTAATTTAGTTAGTTCATGATTTGTATTTCATTGAATTACAGACCTTAAGTCTCCATAACTGTAGTAATTTCATTCTACAGCAGTCTGATAAAATAATTAGTATTTACTTGTTGTTAGAAATACTATTGGAAGGTAGCACTAGCTTACTCAGTGTGGACTATAACAGCAAAAGATGGCTGAAATAGTTAAGCTTAAGGCAGCACTAGGGGAGGCCGGTCGAGATCTAGGTTATAGTGGGGTGGACCTTGCAAATTATGTCAGTGTTGAGACTGATAAGTATTACGCTCGAGAAACAGCGAAAGCTGAAAGAGAAGAGCGAATAAAGTTAGCAGAAATAGATGAGAGGATAAAAGCTGTAGACGCTAGAGAAAGAAGCGAGAGAGATGAACGCGAGCATGCATTGAAGATGAAGCAGTTAGAGATGCAGGGACAAGCTCAAAGAGTTGAACCGGTAGCCGGTGCGACCGCATCTACCTCCTCAGGCAACCTATCGCCACGGTCAGATGATATGCCCTCCTTGCACGCAGGGGGGCACAGGACCTTTGCCATCCTCACTCATGTCAACTTTGGGACCCTTGACGTTTCCATTCGAAGCTTTCTCGGAACGAGTTGACTCGGTCGATGTGTATCTGGACAAATTTGAGAAGTTTGCCACCACGTTTGGTTTGGAGAAGAGCAAATGGAACCTGAAACTGTCGCAAGGGCTTAGAGGAACTGCTTATGACGTGTATAGCAAGCTTCCTCCAGGTTTACAGGATGACTACGACTCTTTGAAAAAGGCACTATTGGTTCGTTATGAGCTACATGCTGACGCCTATAGGAAGAGGTTCCGTAACTCTAGGAGGGAAGTCGGAGATAACTTTGCTCAGTTTGCTGCGAGACTGGATTCCTACGTGGAGAAGTGGGGTGCCCTAGGGAATTTTACTCATGATTGGGAAGGCCTGAAGGAAATGGTCATGATCGAACAACTGAAGGACACCATGACTTCCGACATGAGAAGATTCCTGACAGAGAATGGGGCCAGCACTTTGGAATCCATAGTCCAGTTAGCGGAACGATATCAGGCAGCACTATCAGAGAATCCACCACCCAGACGGAAACAACCAGATTACGTACCTAGACAGACAGCTCAGTCACACATGGACCCCCAAGTGAAACCACCGTATACTAACTTCAAAAAGCATGACAAGCCAGACTACAAGACTACTCAGAGATCAAATTTCCAGCAGCAGAGGCAAGGGGAAAAATGGTGTAAGCACTGTAGAACCATCACCCACAATACGCAGGAGTGCAACCGGAAAAACCCACCTCATCATGCTGCATGCTTACGTAAAAGTGCCGCAAGGGGAAATGGACCGGAAGAACCTCTGGACAAACCCCGACATCCCCCGGTCATTGAGGCAGTCCTCGTAAATGACCAAGAGGTGACCTGCCTTTATGATACAGGCCTTGCATTCGACGCAGTTGTCTGTGCATCCCTAGTCAAGCCTGACCAGATGACAGAAGACACTATAGAAATACAAGGACCTACTAAAAGTGCAGCACCTATGCGGTTGGCCATAGCCAAGATTAAGGTCAAATCAAAATGTGACTGGGGAAATCAGTGCAGCGATCTTGGACGACCCTATTTATCCCTTGATCTTAGGGTGTAGGTATGTGTTCTTGGGAGAACCCATTCACCCTCTGGTTGTGGCGGCTGTCACCACTAGAGGACAGGCCAACCGGAATACGGAGTTGGAATCCCCACCCAACATCCTTCCTGAGGAATTAAAAAAGGCCCAAACTGAGGATCAATCTCTAGCACCCTGCTACAAAAAACTACCGAGAGCGCACACTCCTCTCCAAAGGGGAGACTTCTACAAGAAAAATGGGCTGTTGCATCGGAAAGCAGGAAATGGAGGACAGGAACATGGGCAACTTGTGGTTCCGTCAGCATACCGAGCCCAGGTCCTAGAAATGGGCCATGCCCTTCCGTTTAGTGGCCATATGGGCATAAGTGCCACGATTCAGCGTATTTCATGTCATTATTATTGGCCAGGTATCAACGCCGATATCCAGAGATATGTGAAATCATGCCCGCAGTGCCAGAGGACAGCGCCGAAACACTGGACGGCCCCAGCCACTCTGGGAGAAATGCCAATCTTGGGCACATCCTTCGAACGAGTAGCGGTGGATATTGTGGGTCCACTTACTCGTAGCAAAAAGAGAAACAGTTATATACTCACGTTAGTGGATTGTTGCTCCATGTGGGCAGAGGCTATCGCTATGCCCGCCTGTGATTCCAAGCATGTTGCTGAGGCTCTGCTCACCATATTTACTCGGCTAGGGTTTCCGTCACAGATCCTGACAGATAATGGTTCCCAATTCTGAGGAAAACTCACCGAGGAAGTGTTTAGGATATTTCAAGCCCGACATATCCACACCTCTCCCTACCACCCCTAGGCAAATGGCCAGGTGGAGCGGTTTAACGGGACCCTTATTTCCATCCTTCGGAAACTTGCGCAGGAAAAACCAGAGAGCTGGGATCAATACTTACCCGCAGCACTATTTGCTTACCGCGAAGTACCCCACAATTCTACTGGGATGCCACCTGCCACATTGCTGTTTGGTAGACCTATAAAAGGACCTTTAGAGGCACTGTTACGCACTTGGACAGATGATAAAGCTGATGAGACGGTCACCTCTCTGCATCCCAAATACGTGAATGAGTTGACCCAACGCCTTAAAACAGGATGGGAAACTGGCAAAGGACACTGTACGCCGTGCCCGTCGTAAACATGCGCGTTACTACAACCGCACTGCGAAGGATAGGGAGCTAGAAGTAGGAGAACAGGTATTATTACTCCTGCCCAGTAGCAATAATAAATTGCAAATCGGGTGGAGAGGTCCATATAAAATTGTTGAGAAAATGTCGCGCACCAATTACAAGATTGCCATAAAGGGGAAGCAGAAAATTTACCACATAAACCTGCTGAAGCGATATTATGAAAGACCAGGTGCAGAACCAGCACATTTCCTGACACTGGCTATTGCGACGGAAACTGAGGCAGAACCACTGACCTCCTGTGAATACCCTCTTCGTCAGTGCGAAACTCATCAAGATGTTCAGATTAGTTCAACTTTAACGGAGGATCAGAAGGCACAGGCGAAACGGTTGTTGAGAAAACACACTAGTACACTCACGGATAAACCTGGCATGACCAACCTGATAGAATTTGATATGAAGCTAACAGACCTCGCCCCGGTACGAGTTAAGAACTATCCGGTTCCTTATGCTAAGGCAAAGGCATTGAGTGAGGAAATCGAGTACCTGCTTAAGGAAAATATTATCTCAAAATCAGAGTCGCCTTATAGTGCGAGTGTGGTGTTGCGTAGAAAATCCACAGGAGAACATCGCCTCTGCATAGTCTACCGAAGGCTCAACGCTGTAACGGAATTTCAAGCGGAGCCCTTACCGGACCAGAATCAGCTCTTCACCAAGATGAGCAGTGCACGATACTTTTCGAAGATAGACCTTAGCAAAGGGTACTACCAGATCCCGTAAAAGAGGAAATTCGACATATGTTAGCATTTAGTACTTCTGAAGGCCATGCGAGTTTAATGTATTGCCATTTGGGCTAAGCAACGCCCCAAGCGTCTTTACTCGTATGATGAGGAAGCTACTGGAACCCCTGAACCACCCTGGGATAAGTAATTTCATGGACGACATACTTATCACCACGAACACCTTTGAGGAGCACCTGGACGCAGTTTCCCTACTCTTCGAAAGACTTAGAGAAACAGGACTCACCGCTCGCCCTACAAAATGTCAAATTGCCTGCGAGCAACTAGAATTCCTGGGACACACCATCTCGCATGGATGCATGTTCCCAGATGCACGTAATATTGAGAAGTTACAGCGGGCCCCACGACCCCAGACTAAAAAGGATGTAAGGTCATTTGTGTCTCTATGTGGCTTCTACCAGAGATATATTAAAGATTTTAATACCCTGAGTGCGCCACTGACCGCGTTAACCAAGAATGGAAACCCGGACAAAGTAACCTGGACAGCGGAGTGCGAAAATGCCTACACGCTGCTGAAGGAGAAACTCACAGCTAGGCCAATTCTGCGACTGCCTGACTTAACTCTGAACTTTACGCTGCGAACAGATGCTAGCAATATAGGGATAGGAGCCACTCTCCTGCAGCCTAGTGATAGACCTTCTGCAACTCTATCCCCCATTGCATATGCTAGTAGGAAATTGAACCCTGCTGAACAGAACTACTCTACCATCGAACGAGAATGTCTGTCGCTAATATGGGCTGTGCAGAAGTTTCAACCATATTTATACGGGAAAAAGTTCACGGTGCAGTGTGATCACCAACCGTTGATATTTCTTGCAGCGGCGAAGAACCTTAATGCCCGGCTTATGAGATGGTCACTACTGTTGCAGCCATATTCATTTCACATAGAATACATACCTGGGAAGAACAACGTAGGGGCAGATTTTTTGAGCAGACATCCGGACGCAACCGAGGAAATATGAGAAACTGAAAAAGAAGAGGAAGACAGGACCAGAGGAGTTGGACGGACCGTCAAACTTGAGGAGGGGCTTGTGTGACAACTGGCCCAATCTTTTCTTCATTTTTTTTATTATTTCCGGACACCGTTTTTTTTCTCATCCTCAATGCATGATCGCAAAGTCCCGGGAATTGCCACTGGCGGAAAATCTCCTAGCGTTCTGTATTTTCGCCTCGCTATTTTTAGATACGAGGTCATTGGTCAACAATGACGTCGGTAGCTGGGAACCTGTTTTAATTTAGAACTGCTTGAACTTGGGAGAACCAGTTTAGGCCACTTAGGAAAACATCACGTGACTTTTAACATTATTGATTGGAGCATCTAAACGAGGCTAAGGTCACATGATGCCCGCTATGGATCACGTGTCCAAGCGGAAATGTCCCGCTAAAAGTGCGCCAACACGGCCATTTTTTCACTTACGCCCCAGGTAACCAAGAAAGCTAGACCTAAGCCAGATCGGCGAATTCTCGCATTAAAAGCACTGAAGCCACGTGTCTAATTGCGGGTTAGCGTCCATCTTTGAGTAGGTAAGTGAAATCTCGCTAGAATATAATGTGATGAAATGTGTAGTACCTTACAAAATCGACGCAAGATTGGTATGTTTACTTTATTCATATTTTTGTTTTACGATCACATCCAGCCACATGTGATCGAGTATATTTTATGATCCCACGGGATATGTACATGTTCATAATAATGTATAACGGGAATATATATATATATAGCTATTAATTTCAATATTATTTGATTAACTTCGTCCCGACGTTTAGACTAACGGAAATTAATATTAACCATAATGTTGTCAGACAATTCGAAAAAACACGGATGTCCAATTATTTGTTAAATTCATCATAATGACATGACGATTAGGCTAGAGGCACAGAACTAGAATACTGTTGCCGACATTTCTATGATAAATTTGGTGGGTTTAACTGACATTTATAATAATTCATCGGGTTAAGTTGACGATAAATCAGTCTAAAGAATTATAATACTGCCACTGGGGCAGAGAAATATAATAAAGGACAGACAGGAGAAACTTGAATTCAAGATTAGACTCTAGACATATGATGTTAGAGACTAAATCTGAGGTGACTGGCAGAGGGACGGCTTAGGGAAAGACTGCTTTCTAAAGCTAGTAAATTAATGAAGCCGTCGTATTTGTCTTCAGTCTATGGTGGAGCCTTGCACGACAGTCCAATCTCAGCGCAGAATACGGAGTCGAGCACAGAGAAGGCAAATCCAAACCATTCAAGACCTACCGGGGGCAACGTCAGGAGACCGGAGAACTAACCTCACTTCACTATCAGCCAGGGGCTGAAAAGCTAAGTCCACGAAAAAGGGAACTCACCTAATCAATGCCACAAAATTTCGTCATCCATGATGAAACACACTTGAATTGTGAGACACATAATACATAAAGCAGACACTAATACCATCGACAATACTATCACTCACCATCTATTCATTTTATTGCAATAAACCAATTGGGTGTATATACTGTACCCCACGCTTTGTTCCTTCCATTAGATGTTGAATATTGTCTATGTTTATCTTCCTTTATAAGGGAGGGGGGGGGGGGGCTCGTAAAATATAATATAATTTAAAGAATAATAATAGATAACTGAGAAGGGGACGACGGTAGCGAGAGACCAAATATCTCCTTACAATCTTTTCCAGACCTGTCGAGTTAGGAGAATTTACCCTCTTCGTCACCCTTCGGAAGTGGGAAAACCCAGCAGGGATTCCTTGAGCCAAATCTTCCACATCAGATCTATTATTTCCTCTAAATAATTCTCTTATCCTTTAAACGCTACGTGACAGATGAGTAGAGACGACCAAGACAATTATGACATGCTAAAGCAGGCTTTGTTATTGAGATATGAAAAGAATGGTGAATTCTATCGTAAGAAGTTTAGAAATGCCAAGCTGTTGTCTGGGGAGACATACCACCAATTCTCTGCCAGACTGGAAACCTATTTGGAGAAATGGACTGCTCTGGGGAAGACCCAAGATCTTAAAGAGATGATCATGATAGAGCAATTAAGAGAGTCCATGGCTCCAGACTTGAGAAAATTTCTCATGGAACAAGGTGCAGAGAGGTTGGGGGAGGTTTTAAATGTCGCTGAGAGGTATCAGGCAGCCCAGGCAGAGGTAAGTGGCACTAAAAAGAAGCACATAGAAAATTTTAAAGCTCCACAGCAATTTAGTAAATTTGATAACAGAGAACAAGGTAATAAAGGCAGGACAAACTTTCTTTGATAGGCCACGAAATGATTATCGTGACAGAAACTCACAGTTCAATGACCAAAAATATAATGAAAGAAAACCGTTTAACCAAGGAAAGAGATGGTGCAAATGGTGTAAGAAAGACAACCATAACACCGAATTTTGTAAAAGGAAACCTTCAAACATTGCTGCAAAGAATCGGGGAATCAAAGATAAAGGTGAATCCCTAATGGACACAGG
>JAMPIV010004981.1:0-19588 GCA_024509875.1 Oreohelix idahoensis
ACCCTCTAGCAATTCCAGCATTAGTTCTTTCTATCAATAAGAATAGGTGACAGTGTACTGTTTGGCAATTCCATGCAGTTTTACTTTTCCTCCGACACTTCAGTTCATTTTTTTGGAGCACTATATATGCTTGCCTCAATGTTCGCTACTGAACCACAAGCACAATATAGACATCATTCCATTATCATTTACCCATTCAAATTTCATTATACAGATATTGAATCCAATCAAGGCGTATACCACAATTCATGGATAATAATATAAAAATCAGTTTTCGTTTGACTGGTCAATGAATATAGCAACATTTTTCCATATATCGATAACCACCAGGCTTATCATATTATAACATGTATGCATCATGGCGCTCATCTCAATGGTATACCAATTAATACAGTTTACCATCTGACATACACATCATGGGTTACTTCATTGTTATTCATCCTAATTATCTTATTATGGTGCGGACATACCAGTTCGAGCATTTTCATTATCATTATCTATTACATCCTTCTCAAATAGTACCCTTCCATCCGCTCACCCTTCATCTATCAACATATACCATCATTATGTAGCTCGATTTTTCTACAACATATCCTTAGCCTTCACATTTATCGCTCCAATCAAATCATTATTTACCACATGGGGATTCTAATCCCTTATTATGGTGGGTCACAATCTGCCACTTAGCGATCTGATTTATCATATTTATCTGACACCATCATCAATACCTATCATCATCAATTATATACCCTATTAATTAATGGTTTATTAGAATATCATGCGTACCACCCTCCATTCCATCATTTATATTCCCATTTCATTCATTTTCTAAGAACCCATATCACTTATCATTTTAGGGATCTCTATTATTCCTGCAGTCCTTCACTATATCCACTTTTCTCTATTATCACATTATCACTTACCGCATCATTATTTCATCATGGATTGTACTCCGTCGCATGCATTTCAGGGCGATGAAGTCCATATAATCTACATCTGATCATTGCTAGGACAAACGTTCGCCCCAACGTTTTAAAATCCTACATATCGTATGTCGCTAGCTTGTTTCTGTGGCCCACTGTCGATTTGAATAATAATAATGTTCTGGGCCTTTCAGTACGTGGCAGGGGGCGTCAATTGTATAGTCGCGATGTACCGAATGCCTGAATGTGCGCATGCAGTTATCCTTCTTATATGCCCTCACTTAATAGATCTATCCGACAGTTACAACGGATATTTAGACATAGATAATCCGTAATAACAACAAGAAAATTAATGGAAGTATTAATTTAGGTCATTACGCAGGGTGCATAGCTCAAGGTATTCTTAGAAATGCCCAGTACACACGTTTTATTGAAGTAGAAAGCGTTTGATAGTGATGCAGTAGGCTTAATTACTACAACGTAATGGAAACCGTTCAACAATTTTGCAGACGAAGTAGAAAACAAGGGGGCTTTCGAGTAAAGTCATTGTGACAGCACGGATCTTTACCATTCTTCTTTCCTTTTATTGAAGTTATTTGTTGGGGTTGACACTTACTTTTTAATTTATATATGTGGATTAGAATCTCACACGACAAATTCTCCCCACTTGAAACAGACGGTATGTGTCAGTCTATAATTCTATATGCACATAGAGAAATTTATTATCCTTCAATCTAGAATTTTCATTTCTAGCCTGCGCTAGAAACGACAAGGGTTTGTGATCCGTTTGCAACTTAAATGCCTTCCCATACAGATAAATATTGAATTTCTTTATCGCCCATATTACTGCAAGACATTCTTTTTCGCTAGTTGAGTAATTGGTTTCAGCTTTATTCAACTTTCTGCTAGCATATGCCACTGGGCTTAATTCCCCATCCAATGCATCTGATTTCTGTAGCAGAGTCGCACCTAACCCAATATTACTGGCATCAGTCCTTACAATGAATTCTTGACTTAAGTCAGGTAATTTCAAAATAGGTTTACTTGTGAGCTTTTCCTTCAATTCCTGGTAAGCGAATTCGCATTGTGGAGTCCATGTAATTCGATCTGGATTTCCTTTACGTGTCAAATCAGTTAACGGTGCACATATGGAATTAAAATTTTTGATATACTTTTGGTAGAAACCACATAATGAGACAAAGGATCTCACGTCTTTCTTGGTTTGTGGTCTTGGGGCTTTCTTTAGTTTCTCTAAATTCTTGGGGTCAGGGGTCATGTTTCCCTGATGAACTGTGTGTCCCAAGAACTCTAATTCTTTACATCCAACACAACATTTGGTTGGTCGGGCTGTCAAATTCGCTTCTCTAAGTCGATTAAACAGCATGTTCAGAGAGTCAATGTGTTCCTCAAATGTTTCTGTGGCTATAAGGATATCATCCATGAAATTTGTGATGCATGGATTATTCAGAGGGTCCAATATTTTTTTCATCATTCTAGAGAAGACACTAGGTGCATTCTTCAATCCAAATGGCAATCTGTTAAACTCATAGTGTCCCTCTGAGGTACTAAACGCTAGGTATGGTCTAACCTCAGGCTTTACTGGAATCTGATAGTATCCTTTACTCAGATCCACTTTTGAGAAATATTTTGCTTTATTTAGCCTGGCAAACAACTGATTTGTATCCGGCAATGGATCCACCTGTCCTTCTGTAATAGCATTCAGTCTCCTGTAATCTATACAGAGTCTATGTTCTCCAGAGGGTTTCCTTAAAAGTACAACACTGGAACTATACGAGGATTCACTGTGTGAAATAATTCCTTCCTTCAACAAATAGTCTATCTCTTCCTTCAAAGCTTTCTCCTTAGCAAAAGGAATCGAATAGGGTTTCATACAGACAGGTGTGGGGTCTATCAGTTTCATATCATATTCCAATAAGTTTGTATGCCCCGGTCGGTCTGTTAACACCTCTGCATGATTATCTAGAACCTGTTGCACTCTCTCTTTCTGATTTTTCGTTAAATGTGTACTGATTTTCACCTGTGCCGCTGTCTCACAGGGATGTAATGGATATTCAAATGATGAAAGTGGTTCCTTTTTCATTTCCATGGCAATGGACAAGGTCAACAAGTGTGTCTCTTCCTGATTTTCTCTTTCCAAATATTTCTTCAGGAGATTCACATGATAGATTTTTTCTTTCCCCTTCTTATCTATCTTATAATTGGTTCTAGACACCTTCTCTAGAACTGTATATGGACCTTGCCATCCAATTTGTAACTTATTTTGACTACCGGGTAGAAGAAGCAGTACCTTCTCTCACACAGCCAAATCTCTGTCTTTAGCTTTCGTGTTATAATAGGCAGCATGTTTCTTCCTGGCTTATTTCAAATTTTCATTGGCAAGTTTCCAGCCAGTTTTTAAACGAGTGGTCAGCTCATTCACATATTGGTATGAGGATGTAATATTTTCCTCTGCCTTTTCATCAGTCCACATTCTTAACAGAGCTACATATGGACTTTTAATTTTGTGGACCTATTTGTCCATGCACCGGTATGGTCTCTTCCAATCAGTGTTCCCACTTGTGGGTGTTCCCTCATGTGCTATGCTACACCTTTCTACAAAATTCTCAATGTCCCACCTTGCCTTTGGCCAATAATAATTGTGAGCCACCTTTTGGATGATGGTTGTAAAGGTCAAAGGGGAATGATACGTACTATACTGATTATACAGTGTGAATTCAGGGTTGTCGCACTTGTTAGCTGGTTTAATTGTGAGTTGTTTAAACATTTATATGTTAGAAAACAGTGTGTACAGAAAGCGTGTGAGCGCTGGTCATGTAGTTATTCTGTACTGGTTTCGGCCGGCTGTGAATAGCTCACGGGGAGTCCGTGAACAGCCGAGTCCGGTGTCTGTTTGTGCGGGAGATGTGTCATCCCGTGACAGTCTAAGTTGGGCGGTTGACTGGAGTCAGCCCTGTATCTTGTGTGTGTTCCCAAGGGTAGTGTAAGGGAACGATATTTGGCCATTTTTCGAGGTGTACTAGTACTTGCCTATTTAAGTGTGTTTATCTGCAGATAAGAGGTGATAAATCTGCAGATAAGATGAGATAAGAGAAGAATAAGGTGTACTTTATGTTAAGGACATGTTCTGAGGCCTTGGTGTCTACAGGCCGATGTTTTGGATCATATTTACCTCCCTGATAGATTTCTATTGTGCAGGAACGGCGCTAGGAGATAGTAAGGCCAATGTTCCTTATGGAGGGAGAGTTATTGAAGAGATTATAAGGCCAGGAGTTGTGTAGGCCAGATTACTTATAGACTACAGAGAGGACAGTCTTTTGAGTATATATAGATTTAAGGATCCATGAACAGATATCAGAGTTATTGAAGAGATTATAAGGCCAGGAGTTGTGTAGGCCAGATTACTTATAGACTACAGAGAGGACAGTCTTTTGAGTATATATAGATTTAAGCCTGGGTGGCGTTTTGTAACTGCAGTGTCAGCAGTCGTTCTGGTGGAACATTAGAACTGCTAGGATATATAGATTCAAGCCTGTATGGCGTTTTGTTAACTGCAGGGGTATGCAGTCGTTGAGGGAGTCCTATAGATATACGCCTGTGTGGCGGGTTTTGTAACTGCAGTGTCAGCAGTCGTTCTGGTGAATTTACTGATGTAACATTAGAACTGCGATGTAAACAGGGTTTACATCATACTGAACAGCTGTAACATTCTGCGCAATTGATTATTATTGATTTTTGTGTATCCTGTTGTACCTGTGTAGTGTATCGTATCGGATTGATGTTGCTGTGTAAATAAATGATGTGCTGTCAATTGGAAATGAACACTAGTCTGATTCGTTGATCTATGCTTGACAGTACAGGGTGAGTGACTGTACCTTTCATACCACTCACTACAGACTTTATACACAGGGACAATACAGAGCTAACCTATTTATCATCTGCTCTGTGTGGGCGCATGTACTACAACAGTCTAATCACGTCAACAGAGAGATACTTTACCAAATATACATCAAGAGGGATATAATTTATCACCATTGTATATACACAAAGATTACAGCCTTTATCAGTGGTGGCCAGTTTCCAGTTTCCAGTTTCCTGTGCTGTGTACGATAACATGGCATACTGTTTCCAGTTTCCAGTTTCCTGTGCTGTGTACGATCACATAGCATATTGTTTCCAGTTTCCAGTGCTGTGTACGACAACATAGCATGCTGTGTCAAGGTGGAGTGAGAGTTGACATGGGACTCTGCTTATGTTGTGTCATCTTTGGTGTTGATGCCCATCGATTGTAACAGGAAAAGAAGGAACTTTGCTATTTGCAAGATAAGTGGTTATGTTGTTGTGGAAACTGTGTTTACGTATGTATGCTATCAAGTCTTCTCATATTGCTCATTATGAATTATATTAACTGGTTAATATAGGATTCAGTGCATAATTGATTGATTGCTATGTAACATAAACTTATTAGAATTATAAGTGATCTAAAAATATAGTACATTCAACGATTGAATCACCATGGATTGTGACATTAATCCAGGCGATATGAGGCCTATGTTGAGGTTTGCATTAGTAGATGGTAGGGATAATGAACGATTGAGAGGCTCACGACTTGAAGCATGGGTGTTGGACGATTTTTTGATGAATGCGTCTAGATCCTTAGAGTTGTTTGCTGAAGATAATTTTCGGTTTGATCATAATTTGATAATGGCTAAAGATTTGGTGGAGTTGATAGAGGACCTTCGTGTGTTTGTGTATCAGTATAGGAAGGTTGAACACAGACAGATTGTGCAAGGTATATCTAAAATAATCCACAACGGTGTTTCTGACGTGCAAAAAAGGGAATTGAAGAATGAGAAACAAACAAGAGTAAACAAACAGAGTTCTCTACAGGAAAGAGATAAGTTTTTACAGGATAGTGCTGAAAAGAATAAACTTCAAGAAACAGTGTCTAGGCTCACAAGTGAGTTACAGAAATCAAACTTGGAGCTTGCTAGTGTGAAAGCAGCATTAGACTCTGAATGCAGTAAAGTTAAAAACTTACAAGTTCAAATAGGAACTAAAGATGACGAGATTAGTAATCTCAAGCAGGAGATTGACAATAAGAGAGAAATGTATGAGAGGTTAAAGATTGATAGCAATGTAAGTGAGAAGAAGTATATAGATATGCTCCATGATGTGTTGAATGATAATGATATTCTCAGTAGCCAACTGAAGGAAAAGAATAACGTATCTTCCGAGAAGATTAATGAGTTGAGAGCACAAGCTGCTAAAGTTGGGCTTCAGGCTCAGGTGGCCCTTCTTCAGCCACAGGTAGAAGACGTGCAAAAGAAGAGATTAATGAAATTGGAACCACAGAGGAGAACAAATAGAGAAAATGATGATAAGGAGAGATTAGAAGAGTTAACGATGTACAAAAGGAAAATGACTGATATTGAGAAATTACTCATGGAGGAGAAGAGTAAGGTTTTAACATCTAATAACTTAATTAAGAAACAAACTGAAGACATCTCACTTAGAAATGCTGAGATTAGTGATCTGAGAAATAGAGTTTATGGTTTGGTAGATGTGGTTTTAGGTATTAAGGGTTTGTCTACTGTCAATGTTGACAAAGGTAAACAGAATGTTTATCACCAAATAAAACAAGCAAGAAGCCAGCCCTTTACACAAGCTGAGACGAAAGTCGAACATGATGGACGGAGATCACTACGTGGCAAATACAATTTCCCACGTACTACTTCTGGTAACATTACTGACTCGTGGCGTCAGGCCAGCAAAGATAATTCTGCTATAACAGTCAGTTCTATAGATTGCAAAAAAAATAGAGATAAATTTCAAGGCAGAGCTAAAAAGACCAACCATTATTTTAATGATGGAAATACTGATAAACAGATAATAAGGGACAAAGCTATTAGTAAGACTTGTACCCAAAATAAAACTCAACATGTTGATAACCATAAGAATTTAGTTATCACTGGTACTGATCAATTTAGTAAGCATATTGTCACAAAGGAGAATAGAAACAGTTGTGGTGAAAGAAATAACTACAATAAAGGTTATCAGCCTTATAATGATGGTTCTAGAACACAACAAAATCCATCGGTTAGATATTTTTATAGAAGTAGAAATACTAATCATAATAATGTTGCACAACAAAAGAACAATCTTGGTTGTAAACAAGGTAACAGTAAGGGTATTGTTTCAAATACTACTGCTTGTTATGCATTTTGAGTTCGAGAGAATATCTCGTTGTGTAAGTAGGATTTTATTTCAGCCTACTGTTGTGATGACCTTCATTTCTGTCAGGATGTCTTATCCTTCTGTGTTATCTGCTGTGTGACGAGGAAATGATGGCATCATATAGAAACCAGACGTTTTCACTGCCACACGTTTGGGTAAATGTAAGACTAATTTTCTGTTTTACTTCAATAAATCTCACAAGTTGATTGAAATAGACATTTTCATTTATATTTTCCCACAGTATTCGGCTTGTTAAGACTCTTCGCACCGAAGTTATTTTTTACTGTGAGAGGAATGTGGGTCAACCTGTGACCAGGTGTCTAGTCAAGCGAAACCCAGCCAGCCTGTTGACACGGTGTTGTATGACATCGCCCCGTGCGGTTTACAGAATACTAGCGAGGACCGCGGATTTGTGACCTATTTATTTTTTTTTTTAGGAGTTAGTTTAAGATTGCTATAGTGTTGTTTACACTTAATTTATTTTTTGGATAATGAATTACTGTATTGTATAGTAACTTACGTTACATAATGTCTTAGGTATTGTGTATGTTCATATGTATGCACTGTTGTGACTGTTTACATGATTGTTTTGTTAATAAACATTGCATGTGTTATGATTGCAATGAAATGATGACATATCACTTTGTAGTGACTTATCTTTAATTTTTGTAATGAGATTGTGGATTTGTGATTTTTTTTTTCATACGCTAGTCGGAAGACTATTCCACTTAGACCATATTATGTATGACCATAGGTGCTACGTTGTGAAGTTGAAGCAATGATAGTTAATTCATCAAACATTGATATGTTTTGCAGCGTTGATTCTTAGGAAAATTTTGGATTTGATGAGATTGCCAGCCCTATGCACAAACTCATTAGCGTCGAATATGCGTTAGTTGTTTCAGAGAGTCTTGTTATTCATTAATTTTTTTTTTCTCTTTTCTTATATTCTGGTGCTATTTCTAATTAATATATTACCATATACAGAGGTTATATGCAGTAACTATTGTGTTGTGAAATGTAATTTTGAAACTAAACTTGTATGTGTTATTTATGTTTTTGTATTTGTATTTGTAAACATATTTTGAAACATTGATTTCTGGTATTTTTTTTGCCATGTGTTTTTTTTTTCTGCTGAGTTCTGTTTAAATTAGTATGCGTTTATTATGAGTCTACTTAAGTATTGGAATTTTTTTTTGTTAGATGTCATTCATTTGGTTAAAGATAATTTCATTTTGGTATATTAGTTATAGATTTAATCTGGAAAAAATTAAAATACTATTTTTATTTAACTTAGCTTTAAATAAACTTTTTTGTACTGTAATTTTTTTTTTTGGAAATGTATTTTTCTTTGACATTGTTATATTTTTTCTGCGCCAAAGCGCTTAATTAGGTGTAATAATATATGTTGATATTCCATTTAAAATAGTAATTTTTGTTTTGGTTTTGAGATTGTGATATTTTTATATATCGCACTTTTTTGTGTGATACCTGTGATAAATCATTTTAGTTATGAATAAGTTTTGTAATTTGACTAAATTATTTATTATACGTTAGTTACTTGGATTGTTGTTGGGATGTATTGTTGTCGTTTTTCTATGCATTCATAATTTGTATTTCTTTCTTCCTTTCCGGATGATTCTTCGTTTCACTACATTTCTTTGGAAGCGGTCTATACTTGGGTTATGCTTCCATGTTTCATCTGAATGTTTCTTGATACTAGTTGTATACATTCACTTCTTACACTTCTTATACTTCCATACTTTGTATTCTTACGTATTGTAATATGGATTAGTATATGTAATTATTAGTGACAGTTCTATGTATTTCATGCAGGAATTGATTAGCTCAATTATTACTATCAGGTATTATGGATCTTTTCTTCCTATTTCGATTTCTTTGTTGATTTTCTGTGCTGATCATGCTTCTTTTGTTTGATCTTGACTTTACTTTCTATTTATTGTGTCATGTTTGGTCTACAGTAATAATATATAACTTTGTTTGTAAATGATTATTTCGGTGTATTTAGCAGATTATGGGTAATTTGTTTATTGTACACTTGCTTTATTATTTGGCGATGTATTATTTTGACCTTATCATAAAACTATTGTTGTAAGCATATATTAGAGCTTAGCTGACCCCTCATTTGTCGGTAATGTAGTTTTTTCAAAAAAATGATAAATCATTTTTTTCTCCGGACCGGGTGGTAACTGTAAAGGTCAAAGGGGAATGATACGTACTATACTGATTATACAGTGTGAATTCAGGGTTGTCGCACTTGTTAGCTGGTTTAATTGTGAGTTGTTTAAACATTTATATGTTAGAAAACAGTGTGTACAGAAAGCGTGTGAGCGCTGGTCATGTAGTTATTCTGTACTGGTTTCGGCCGGCTGTGAATAGCTCACGGGGAGTCCGTGAACAGCCGAGTCCGGTGTCTGTTTGTGCGGGAGATGTGTCATCCCGTGACAGTCTAAGTTGGGCGGTTGACTGGAGTCAGCCCTGTATCTTGTGTGTGTTCCCAAGGGTAGTGTAAGGGAACGATATTTGGCCATTTTTCGAGGTGTACTAGTACTTGCCTATTTAAGTGTGTTTATCTGCAGATAAGAGGTGATAAATCTGCAGATAAGATGAGATAAGAGAAGAATAAGGTGTACTTTATGTTAAGGACATGTTCTGAGGCCTTGGTGTCTACAGGCCGATGTTTTGGATCATATTTACCTCCCTGATAGATTTCTATTGTGCAGGAACGGCGCTAGGAGATAGTAAGGCCATTGTTCCTTATGGAGGGAGAGTTATTGAAGAGATTATAAGGCCAGGAGTTGTGTAGGCCAGATTACTTATAGACTACAGAGAGGACAGTCTTTTGAGTATATATAGATTTAAGGATCCATGAACAGATATCAGAGTTATTGAAGAGATTATAAGGCCAGGAGTTGTGTAGGCCAGATTACTTATAGACTACAGAGAGGACAGTCTTTTGAGTATATATAGATTTAAGCCTGGGTGGCGTTTTGTAACTGCAGTGTCAGCAGTCGTTCTGGTGGAACATTAGAACTGCTAGGATATATAGATTCAAGCCTGTATGGCGTTTTGTTAACTGCAGGGGTATGCAGTCGTTGAGGGAGTCCTATAGATATACGCCTGTGTGGCGGGTTTTGTAACTGCAGTGTCAGCAGTCGTTCTGGTGAATTTACTGATGTAACATTAGAACTGCGATGTAAACAGGGTTTACATCATACTGAACAGCTGTAACATTCTGCGCAATTGATTATTATTGATTTTTGTGTATCCTGTTGTACCTGTGTAGTGTATCGTATCGGATTGATGTTGCTGTGTAAATAAATGATGTGCTGTCAATTGGAAATGAACACTAGTCTGATTCGTTGATCTATGCTTGACAGTACAGGGTGAGTGACTGTACCTTTCATACCACTCACTACAGACTTTATACACAGGGACAATATAGAGCTAACCTATTTATCATCTGCTCTGTGTGGGCGCATGTACTACAACAGTCTAATCACGTCAACAGAGAGATACTTTACCAAATATACATCAAGAGGGATATAATTTATCACCATTGTATATACACAAAGATTACAGCCTTTATCAATGGTACCTATTTTCTCATGGTCCCCATCTTGTTTCACATGTAGGCTCCTTATTAAGTCTGCCCCATGAAGCCCTTGAGATAACTTTAAGCTCCACCTTTCTCTTTCTAACCCATACGTGGTAGCTAATAGTTCATATCTATTTAGATAGCTCTCAATATCATCGTCTTTCTCAACAAAATGATCTAAATGAAAGTTCATAGCTGAAGTTGAGGCTCCCTGACTAGCAGTGGCATCAGAGGTAAAGGGACTGGCACCATTTTCAGGAGCATGGCCTTGAAACTCAAACTCCCTTAGTCGTAACTCATGTTCCCTTTGTAATCTCTTCTCCTCCTTTTCTGCTTCCCTCTCTGCAGTCAATCTTCTTTCCTCTCTTTCTGCTTCCCTCTCTGCAGCCAATCTTCTTTCTTCTGCTTCCAATTTCTTAGCCTCAGCCTCAATTTGTAACTTCTTAATTTCCTTTTCAGCCTCTAACCTCTTATCTTCGGCCAACCTTTCAGATTCTAATTTTCTTTCGGCCTCTTATTCTAATTTTCTTTCTTCCCGTTCAATATATTTGTCACATTCAGCAGTGACATAGGCAATCATAATTTGCCCGTCCATTCCTAACTCTTTTGCAGTCTGCACAGCAGCAGATCGAAATTTTGCCAAGTCGGCCATTTTCTAACAGGTAAATGTATGTAATGTCTAACTAAACAATACAATCTGTAATTACTTATCCAAGGACACCACAGGCACTGAGAACTAAACCTTATTTAATTCCACCCAAGGATACCTTTTAATTCTTATTATTCCCTGAAGTGAATTACCCCCAATATTTATAATAGGGAAAGATTCAAAATCCCGACAGCGAGACCCCAATATATGTGGTCAAGTGGGATGTTATAAATATTTATAGGGGACTTAGTGTACTGACTGAGATCAGCTGTGAAGGTATCTGTATCTAATAGGTGTAGTGTTTTACAGATAACCTTACTTGCTACCACATTTATACCTCAGTCAGAATTATTCTGGAATATTGTGATGACTACGTTAAATGTCTAGGGTTATGTAAATGATGAAGTGTAAGTCACAACAACAACAGACAGATAAACAATTTAATTTATTCCACCACACTTGACAACACTGTGACACTCACACACATTTAACACTCTATAAGACTATCTTAAATGAGTCACTGGTAAAGTTTCAAATATATATGTATTAATTACTTTCACTAATATATATCCTGATTCAACTACACAGTGAACCAGGAATCACAATCAAATGTAATCACAATTTATATGTACATAATTTATAAATATGAACCTTGTAGTGACATATTTTATTAGTATTATCCTATGTGTGTCAGTTGTGTAGTAGTACTATGAGGTAATACTGGTTTTGTTTTTCAAGCTATGTTGTTATTTGTCATCATGACTTCAAGTGTTTGTTTATCTTGGAAATAGTATGGGGAATCTTCACCGTTCCTATCAATTTAAACAATGTATTGACCCTCAGTTTTACTATAATGTCAAGTTTTGAGGGGACACATAATGTTGAGCTCCTCTGGCCACAGAGGCTTAACTTTCGTGATGGCGGCAGGAAAAGACTCCTCTGCTCGATTGCTCCCCTGTGTTCTGGAGACACCTCACTGGTCGCTATCTGGACCCAGGAGTATGCTATCAGCCTCTAGATTCAGCAAAGCTCCGACCAGGTGCTGCTCAATAACTTTAGGACCACAGTCCCTGAAACAAGAAGGTTGTACCTCCTACTTCATAACTAATTTATAATCTATTTCCAGACTGAACACAATACATAACAAACACTGAGTTCAGAGCGGTAGGCCAACTGTCAACTTCATCTGAGACAATTTACACCAGTATACTCCCCCCTAATGGTTACTACGCTTCTGCAATTCCAGCATTAGTTCTTTCTAGTCAATAAGATAGGTGTCAGTGTACAATTTGGCAATTCCATGCAGTTTTACTTTTCTCCGACACCTTCTGTTCAGGTTGGAGCACTATATAGGCTTTGCCTCATGTTCGCTACTGAACCACACACATATATAGACATAAATTATCAATTTACATTCAATTTTCATTAAAAAGATATTGAATATATCAAGCTTACCACAATTCATGGAAATAATACACAGTTACGTTGACTGGCAATGAATATAGCACAATTTCGATCTGCCGATGTCCCAGGCTTTTATTTAGAAAAATATGCACTGGCGCTCAACGCACTGGTTCTTTAGTAAGTTTATTTGAAAAATGTGGTACTGAACTGACGCTCCTAATTGCCTATATTGGCGGGTCTAACCAATCGAGCCATGTTTACACAAGCGTTTGAAAAAAAGTACCCTTCCTTCCGTCTCCCCTAACAACAAAAGATAGTATTTGTAGCCCGACTAATCGTGTTTAGCCTTACATTTACTGCGCTCCAATCAAATAGGATTTAACATGGGGACCTATTTCCCGTACAATGGTGGTGTCAAAATCTGCCACTGAGCGATTCTGATTTTGGTGTTGTCTGACACCCTCACTATTTCTTTTGGCTATAATTTGGTAATTCCTAGACTATTTGCGTAACACTTAACATATTATTTGTCAGCAAGTCCTAAGGAACCCAAATATACAAATTTAAGGGAGCTAAGTGGCTGCGTTCAAAATATGTATTTTCTTCTACCTCCCGTTCACTTCGATCGATGTGGTGTCTGGGTACTGTCATGCTTTCAAACGTAAACCAGTATAATGTCATGTTTCCTAATAAGCGTTTTTCAGGTTTTTAAAACCTAACTCTCGCATGGGTAGTGTTTTTTTATCACTGTCGATTTGAAAAAAAATTATTGCTTCTGGCCTTTCGCTTGGGGAGGGTGGCATTAATTGTATATCGCGAGACGCGTGTTTAGTGTTGCATGCGTTCCTGCTTTCAGCCCTCCCTTCTCTCTATCCTAAGTTCATCTGTCTTTTCATCACGCCGTGTATAAAATGAAATTAATGGAAGTATTAATTTAGGTCATTACACAGGGTGCCTAGCTCAAGGTTTTCTTAGAAATGCCGTACACGTTTTATTGAAGAAAGCGTGTAGTGATGCAGTAGGCTTTTACTATCAACGTGAAACGTTACAATTTGCAGACGAAGTAGAAAACAAGGGGGATTTCGAGTACAGTCATTGTGACAGCACTGTTCTTTACCATTCTTCTTTCCTTTTATTGAAGTTATTTGTTAGGCTTTACATTTACTTTTTAATTTATATATGTGGATTAGAATTTCACACGACACTGGTGTAAATGGATATTGTGCCAAATGCCGGAAGCAGCCACGGTTTCATGGAGGCATTGCGTTAACAAGAAAATTACACTGAACCTTCAAACAGTTTTTAGTCTTCTTCCACCTCGAGGACCCTGCCCGCTGGCGAAGGTGATAATGTCTCTTCACAACTTTCTATCGAATCTTTTTATAGTCAACAAATTCAATGTCAAGTGGTGAATTGAAATTGAATTAAATCCCATGCTCCGTTCTGCTAATATGCAGTAAATACATAATACACACATAAATGTATGTTTCAAGCATTCGTGAGAAATAAAGAAGTAAAAAACTAGACTGACAACAGAAGTGATACGCTTAACGCAGACTCGAATTCAGGACCTTCCGAACAGCAACACTGCCTAGCTATTGAAGCGCATCGTACTATCCTCCCTGCCAACTAGGCACCTGCTAATATGCACAGGACCGCTCCTTGGTTTGAGCGAGATCTGTCTTAATCTTCTCTAAGCTGTCTATCATGACCTCTTTTAATCTCTCCAGGTTGATGCTGTTTAACATTTTCCTCTGCCACTGATTATAACATTCATTACCTTCCAGCTCCCTGAGGAGTAAAAGCCTTCAACAAATACACGCCAGACCTTCCTGTCATGTACTAATATTTATAATACTAATATATATATATATATATATATATATATATATATATATATATATATATATATATATATATATATATATTATATATATATATATATATATCTTTTACTGGATATTGTAAACGTAATGTTTTTTTCTTTTTGGATTTCTGAAAAATAGTACGTTTAAACTGTTGTTCGTAGCTATGTATTGCTGTATTTCGTTTTAATTACATCTTTATTTTCGCTAATACAAGTTTGTGAATTTATGTCACATCAGCTTCTCTACATACTTTTATGTCATGTAATAATAATCTAAACGTCTTGCTTATGCATACATGATCAGTCGAATCACAGAAGTTTATTATTATTTTTCATTTCCACTAATCCCATGATGGTCCATAATTTCTTCAAAGTTGCTATAATCGATTTTATTTTTGCATTTCAGTCACCCATCAAAATGTTTTCCCCTGACCTAGTATTGTTAAGTCACTAACGTATCATTCCCTTAATGCAGTATCTGCAATGAGGCTGCCTCTTTAATCTTGTTAGCCATGATATTTTGTAGCCTTGTGTAAAATTCGTCTTTCTCTGATTCTTATTTGGCACTGCCTGTGTTTAACATTAGATGAGATTTATGCCAAGTCTGGAGTTTTCCTAAAGGAAATAGATGAACCAGCTATAAGCCTAGACCCCTTTCGTGTAAACAAACAAAGAGGGGAAACCTGAGGCCTGTAAACAGTAAATAAAAAATAAATATTACACAAATGTATGTTTCAGGCACTCGTGAAAAATAAAACAGTAGAAGACCAGACAACAGAAAAACAACAGAAGTGATAGGCTTACCAGGAATTGAACCCAGCACCTTCCAAACGACACCACCGCCTAGCCACGTGAGCGAATCATTACTATACTCTCTGTGGTGCCTAGCTGCCAGAGAGGATAGTAACGATTCGCTCCCGTGGCTAGGCGGTGGTGTCGTTCGGAAGGTCCTGGGTTCGATTCCCGGTAAGCCTATCACTTCTGTTGCTTTTATGTTGTCGTCTTCCACTTCTTTATTTCTCACGAGTGCTTGAAACATACCTTTGTGTATTATTTATTTATTTATAGACCCCTTACGGCATTCCCTGGGTTACGTCATAAACCTCTCTTCTGTCGTCTTGGATGGCTGAGTTGAACAATTATTGTTACCTAACTTTGGCTAGTGTCTCCATTTTGTTGTTGAAGTTTCTTCGCTTGGCTTTTCTACATGATGAGGTAGCCAGCAACATGCCCAACCCTCCTTAATAGCCTCTGACGATTTTCGCTGTAGGGAGGGGTATAATTCAACTATTCTTAGGTCCCCTTTCGGGTCAAAGTAACTCGTGGTCGTTAGTTTGTGTGTTTTTTGTGTTTTTTACTAAGTACTGTGATGGACGAACTCGGCTGACCCTGAACTTTGTTGTAATTCTTGTAAAACGGGACTTCTTTCACGTGGATTCATTAGCTATGAAACTGTTCCACAGAGGGCAAACACGTTTGCTGATTGATATGCGGAAAGTTTACCTATCGTTGATTCTGGTCATCGCATTGATTTAAGGAGAGATTAAATCACGCCCACTAACATCTCTTGAACAATCATAGGCAGTTATTTAAATTAACTTGGCCAGTGGGGGGGAGGGGGGGGGCGTCACCAGAATCAAACAGGCACAGCGACCACGATCAAAGAGACGAACTGAGGGATTTCAGGGGAGACTATCGGCGTTATCAAAGACAGTAGTGGTCCCTGATACGAGACGCAGTTGCTTGCCGCTAATTTCGCGTCTCGGTGTCAATCGCAGAACCGAGCGAACGGGGAAAGCAAAACGGGCAGCAGCGAGCGGATACGAAGACCAGGGGGCGGCGTCTTCCCTTGATTTGGCGGTCAGATCCCCAAAAGTTCGTGAGATCAAATAAGCTGTCAAGTTTATCATGTCCCACTCAACTTACATTCCATTTTAGCTAAATAGACCATGAAGACTAGACACGTTATCACTCGCTGGCCAGACCTTTACAGAAGCACTAGCTTTATTGAAATCTTGTTATAGATTTTCCCCTGGATTTTATATATATATTTGCAGTGATTTCTATTCTGTGCAAAGCGATAATATATATTGTGTAAAGTGATCAGTGGTCTAGTTCAGTCATTCTATTTCAATGGAGTTTGTGTTAATTTAAATCTATTAAATTAAACCATCTCAATAGTTCCAGTTGTAAATATAATGATCTATCTATTATATTATTTCAAAAGATAATAGATGCTTAAATTAACTTTTAAAGTCGCGAAGGAATTTATAATTAATAAATTCAGTTAAGTCCTAGTTTTATAGATGTGTGTTTGAACCACTAGAATTCGCGCAGTGTTTATTAAATACATAATTAAATACTCGAGTGTATTATAGGTTTAACGGGAAATTTATCGCGCTTGATTTTTCGGTATGTTACATGTCTTTTTTTCTTTCACACAGAGTGATCGTAACCTGCGGTCCCAGCTAAATAGAGAAAGAAATAAAGAAATCATCCTATAAACTTCCAGTCATATTGAAGAAACATTTCTTTTAAAATATAATCTTGTGGCGGTCTTTTTGCGACCTAGCTGTCAGAATTAAATGAAATAAAGCCCACCCAAGAACATTTTTAAAGAATAATCATCAAATTACCCTTACAAACCTGTAAGATAAACTGGAAGGTATTCATCGCCAGTAGCGATATCATATTTACTGTTTACTGTGAGAGAGTACATATTTTCCTGACTGTGACTGAGCCTAGTTTTTTTCCTCAATTGGATTTAATAAAACTATCATCACGCATTGAAGGAATTTTTACCATAGCGGAGGATTAAAAGAGACCACTTCATTTTCACCCCTGTGCCGAACTGTGTTAGTGCCATCCCATAGACTCCTTTTATATATATAATAAAAACACGAGAACTCTTAGTCTTCAAGTCTTGCGATAAGTGAGAATATTTGTTACCAACAAACCCTCGCAAACATCTGGGGCGGGACATCGAAGGACTAGACAGTTCATATGTCGAAAGAGTACTTGCTGTTTTTATATACTTTTATGGATCGTCTGAGGCTGCATTCGGTAAGTGTGTGAGTATATGAGTGTGGATCCTCACGCGTGTGCATGAATGACAGGAAATTTAATCGTTTTCTTTTGTAAACCTGTTGTTAACTTTCTTGCCTAGTAATATAATTTTTCTGTATTCCCTGCATTGTTCCTTTAAGGGGGAGTTGCTAATTGGTTAACTCTGTTTAAAAACCCCCTCCTTTCCATTTGCTTAGTAAAGGGAAGAACAGCTGGGAAGAACAGGTTTTTTTCTATCACCTATACCTAACGTTGTAACCCCTCTTTCAGAGTAATTAACTTCACTGTTGGGTTAACGTACCCGTGTTCCTGATATTATCTATCTCTGGACTGGGTTTATCTTTATCTAATAAGCGGGAAGGGCTTAGTCGATACCAATCTTCTTCACCCCTCCCAAATTTGTTATTTGCATTTGTGTACTTATGATAATTTATGTAATGCCTGATATTTGTTAGTGATTGATGTTTAAAGTGAATAAAATCACATAAACTCATTTAGTACGGTGTTGGACATACCCACAGCCCAACCTTTCCCCTATTCGTTTAATATAGTTTGTATCTACATCGTCTGTGTGTGTGAAAAAAACACCAAATCGGTGTGCGCGCAGATGCGAGTCTGGAAAACTGGCAAATAATTGTTTGACCAGGAGAGCGGAAGAGAAGATTGAGAGAAGCGATTTGTCGTAAATAAGTCTGTCTTTACTCTCCTCCAGCACGCTGTGAAGCAACTATTTAATATCTACATTTTCTATCACTGAGCTTTCCATCATCATTTTCCACTCTAAACCGGACCACTATTTCTACGACTCTTTTCTCTCAAAATAAATTTACGACAATATTTGGCTGGCTCGCCGGGATTATTTTGAGATACATTTGATGCACACATATTTGTGGGCTGGTTCTGTGATCTTGAGCTACATTTGAGGCAATCATATAGCCGGGTTAAAGATATTTTGAGTCTGATTTAGTCTGGGTCTAACTAGGTAGAGTGTGAATGATTTGTCTTGTGAATTAGGGAAATAAATAAATAATTACGCCCCTAGACAAACGTTCTTTAAGTATTTGGGTTGTCTACACAGCATATTTACAGGTTGTTTTCTCTCCACAGCAGTAGAAAGTACAGATAAACAAAAATTTTGGCTATTTTTATTATCCTCTGGCGGAGATAATTATATTTCTTTCTTTATAAGAGTTGCTGGGATTGCGTGATTGTTTTACGTTCACAAATGTTTTTGAAGTTAAAAAGAGTTGAGCTTAGCTAAAGACGGATTGTTCTGATTTTTAAAAATTAAGTTAACAACGTCTCATCTCAATAATTGACTTTAGGGACGGAGTTTGTTGTCAGAGATTTAAAATTTAGGGGAAAAAAAATTTTTTTTTTCCTTTTAAATTGTTTCAATTTAAATTTTTCTCTACTGTTAGTAAAAGTAGATTCTTTTCCAGTGTAACTTACCATTTAGTGGCATAGTCGCTTGCGTTTAGAGCCTTAATTGCCAGATAATAACAGCGATAAGTTTGCACAGTACAGGTAGGAGGTAACTCTGGAAATTTTTTTTACTTTGGTTTTTTTCGTAGCGGCTTTGAGTTTTCCCCTTCTTGTTGCATCTTACTATTCTCTAGTCTTAGAAGCATCCAGTTCTTTGACAATGGCAGAGAGAATTAGGATAAGATCCCTTTTGAGGCAAGAGGCCAAATACTCAGGACTAGACACAGAAGCTGCTAATCTGTTTATCAACCAGGAACTTCAAAGGTATGACGCGGAGGAAGAGAGGGCAGAAGCTAGGAAGAAAGAAGCGGACGATCGTC
>JAMPIV010004982.1:0-35000 GCA_024509875.1 Oreohelix idahoensis
CCTACCTATCTATTTATCTATTTATCTATCTATTTATCTGTGTATCTATCTACCTATCTATCTATCTATCCATCTATCTAACTATCTATCTATCTATCTATATATCTATCTATCTATCTACACACATATTTTATAACATAACTACAAAATTCCAATAGCTTTTATGTTTCCCGAGAGGGGATAGCAGGACTTTTTATTCTTCAAAAGAGAGAAAAAAAAGGAAAAAGGAAAAGGTAGTAGAAGGATTAGAAAGTTTTTAGAAGAAGAAGAGAAGAAGAAAGAAGAAGAGAAGAAAAGAAGAAGAACGAAGAGAAGAAGAAAGAAAGAAGAAGAAAGAAGAAGAAGAAGAAGAAGAAGAAGAAGAAGAAGAAGAAGAAGAAGAAGAAGAAGAAGAAGAAGAAGAAGAAGAAGAAGAAGAAGAAGAAAAAGAAGAAGAAGAAGAAGAAGAAGAAGAAGAAGAAGAAGAAGAAGAAGAAGAAGAAGAAGAAGAAGAAGAAGAAGAAGAAAGAAGAAGAAGGGAATCTTGATTGAATTAGAAAAAGAAAAAGAGAAGAGAAGTTGAAGAAGCAAGAAGAAGCAAGAATTTTAGAAGATCTTAGAGAAGAAGGAAAAGAAAAAGAAGAAGAAGAATCTCTGAAGAAGAAGGAGAAAAAGGGAAAAAGAAGAAAGAAGAAAGAAGAAGCTGATAGAAGAAGAAGAAGAAGTAGGAAGAAAAGAAAAAGAAGCCAGAAGAAGGTAGAAGAGAAAGGAAGAAGAAGAAAAAGAACGAAGAAGAAAAAGAAGAAGAAGAAGAGAGGGAAGACAGAGAAAAAGAAAAAGGTTAGAAGAAGGAAGAGAAGAAGGAAAAAAAAGAAGAAAGAATCAAGGGAAAGAAGATAGAAGAAGAAGAAGAAGAAAGAAGAAAAGAAGGAAGAAAGAAAGGGATGAAGAGAAGAAGAAGAAGAAGATGAAAAAGAAAAAGGAAGAAGAAGGGAAGAAGGAGAAAGTTTTTAAAGAAAAAGAAAAGAGAAGAAGAAAAAAGAAGAAGAAGAAGAAAAAGAAGAAAAAGACGGAAGAAAGAAGAGAAGAAGAAGGAAGAAGAAGAAGAAGAAGAAGAAGAAGAAGAAGGAAGAAGAAAAAGAAGAAGGAAGAAGAAGAAGAAGGAAGAAGAAGAAGAAGAAGAAGAAGAAGAAGAAGAAGAAGAAGAAGAAGAAGAAGAAGAAGAAGAAGAAGGAAGAAGGAAGAAGGAAGAAGACGAAGAAGAAAGAAGAAGAAGAAGAAGAAAATATAATATTAATTAAGAAAGCATTTAAACTCTGCACTTACCTTAAACTTTAGGTGTTTCTTTTTTCACCTTACAAATTACAGGCAAGCCTACTCATGCTCTACTTTCAGTGAAGTAACTGTAATTAACACTTCCCATCCAGCTATGATTTCTAGAACTACCAATGAACATAAGCCATTCTAATCGGCCCATAGAGCAATTAAATATTGGCCCCATGAGAGTTTCGACTGGCAACACTGTGACAGGTAGAAATTAGACGAACAAATGTGTACTTTTGTTCACATTTTGAGAATCAGAAATTGACAGTAGGATTACTGTTTACATTAGCAAATTGGTTTTGACCGGTATTCTTAGCACTTTAGGAGCTGCCGCGCATCAGTTTTATTACAGAACGGGGCATGTAAAGAGTCTGATCTTTAGTTTAAAGATAACTTCTTTTTCGGAAGTCCCTCTGGAGTATACAGCCCTGAAATATTTGTCCGCACTTGGACTTGTCTTCTGTTTGCCAGCTGTATTCACGTGTCGTTTCAGTCTCGATTATTATTATTTTTTTTGTGAGTCATCATCCATTGCTGTATACTGCTCCACCTATGTTCCAGTCTTGACGTATGGGTGCAAGTCGTGGGCAATGACTACAACCCACAAAAGTCAGACCCAAACTTCAGAAATGAGGTATCTGAGAAAGGTGGCTGAAGTAACAAGAAGAGACATGGTCCGCAACCAGGCGTTACGTCAAGGTCTAAAAACCCAACCCCTGCAGACCCAAGTAGAATAGTCCCAACTAAGATGGTTTGGCCATGTCTGCAGAATGGGAGAATGATTGGCTGCCACGGCAGGTATGGGAGGCTAAGTGTCAGGGATTATAGACCTCCAGGATGACCCAGAGTCCGCTGGGAGGACAACATTAGACAATCTGAAGGACCGAGGACTAGAATGGAACCAGGCGAGGAGGAAGTCAGCCAATAAGATAGTATGGCGCTCTCTTATCTAAACCTCTACACCGCACGGTAGAAGAGAAACGACTAAGTAAGTAAGTATGAATCTTCACCACGTTGTCAAAGACTTTGTCTTTCATCTTTTTTCTAGGCGAGGATGAAGTTCTCTGTTCTTAAGCATAATTTATATATGTTTTTATTTTCCAAATACATTCTTAATACATGTGGAGATATCAGTCTCGTCATTTTCCCTTTGAAGCTGTGTACGCGATTTCAAAATGATAATTTGTGGAGTTTAATGCAGGGGTCGGAACAAAAAAAGAGACGTTGGAAATGGATAGGACACACATTGAGAAAACTTGCTGATAGCGTTACCGGACTATTCCTGTTCTGAAATCCCCAGGGTAAGAAAGGTAGAGGAAAACCAAAATACACACGGAAACGAGAACTGGAGAGAGACATGAAGGTAATGAAGGAGACATAGAAAAACCTTGAGCTATGAAGACTTGGCATAAGTTTGTTTAAGTTCTATACTCTTTTAGGAGTTGAAAGAAGAATACAGAGGTCAGCCACCGGTCGATCCTGATCAACTGGTAGATCCCAAGTGATGGTTTGATATATATTTTAGGTGACACAGGCTAAAAAAGACAGATTTTTCTAAGCTAGGTAAATTTTGGAGTTTCCCGAAGAATTTCAAAGTGAGATATTCTCAGGATTTAAGGTACATTTTCCGCGTTCCCAGTGAAACCCACTAGCTAGCATCCTAATAATTCTCTTTATTCGTGGACTCATCAGCCAAGAACACGATCTGTTCCTTTAATCGAAATTAACATTTCGGTAAAATATCATTTAGTTTGAATTTTTCCATCACTCTGCCCATGAACTGAAGGAAGCAGATCGTACAGTTGAGATAACAGTTAATATATAGGCTGCGCTTCTTTCAAACTCCAGACACTCTGATAGCTAAAAATAGTCATGATTTTATCAACGTACATCTTTAAAGACTCAATGTTTCCAAGGTAGATTCCCGCAGCTGCTGTGTTGCCAACCACTGGTGTAATGGATACCTAAAATAATTTGTTCTATATAACTCCCACACAATTGTACCAGAGTTTATAATGGTTACATTTTACGTAATATTGACCTCGCCTCAATGTCTGTGTCTCTGAAGGGATCATTGCTCTCAACTCTTGAATTTTTCATATTATATAAAAAAAGGACTATAACAACATGGGGAGCCGCGGTAGCAAAGTGGTTAGTGTTCTGGCTTCCTAGCTCAGTGGTCTATGGTTCGATCCCCATATGAAGTTGGATTTTTTTAGGCCGCAAACAGCTCCTGGGTCGACCCAGCCCCAACTGGGTACCAGAGCAACTCTGGGAAGGTTAAGGCGGCCGGCGTGATGCTGACTACATCACCCTTAGTGTGCCGATGGTCAAGAAAATATGGGCCTAACACCATATTTCCAATATGCCTCAATGGGCGTGTATCGGGATCCTTCTTATAACAACATAGAGTGTCAGGGCATTGTCGCAGACTAGACCAGTGCTTCTTAAGAAACCAAAATATGGGCAAGAATATGAAGAAGACACTTTGTGAAGACTTTTGCCAGATTTTTGTAACGACGGCATAATTGTTTCAAAAATGATATGATGTAATATATAGTTAAGACTTTAAACGTTTGTTGATTACATGAGTACGCAACAAAATAGGATATCAGCAATGAATATTAAACATGTAACATTATGTAATTCTCTTTTATTTGTCTGAAACGTGGAGAACAAAAAAAAAACAACAACAACAACAACCAAAAAGCTACAGACTTTTATAAATGGATTGTTGCGAAAAATAGAAGGATTGATGTGGTATGACAAGAACACAGATGTGGAACTAATGACAAGAACACAGATGTGGAACTAATAACAAGACCACATATGTGGAACTAATGACAAGAATACATATGTGGAACTAATGACAAGAACACACGTGTGGAACTAATGACAAGATCACAGATGTGGAACTAATGACAAGAACACAGATGTGGAACTAGTGACAAGAATACATATGTGGAACTAATGACAAGATCACAGATGTGGAACTAACGACAAGATCACACATGTGGATCTAATGACAAGATCACACATGTGGAACTAAAGACAAGATATTATATGTGAAACTAATGACAAGATCACACATGTGGAACCAAAGACAGGATCACATGTGTGGAACTAATGACAAGATCACACATGTAGAACTAATGACAAGATCCCAAATGTAGAACTAATGACAAGATCACACATGTGGAACTAATGACAAGATCACACATGTGGAACTAATAACAAGAACACAGATGTGGAACTAATGACGAGATCACAGATATGGAACTAATGACAAGATCACACATATGGAACTAATGACAAGATTACGCGTGTGGATCAAATGACAAGAAGACAAACGTGGAACGAATGACAAGAACACATATGTGGAACAAATGACAAGAACACCCATGTGAAACTAATGACAAGAACACATATGTGGAACTAATGACAGGATCACACATGTGGAACTAATGACAAGAACAAAGATGTGGAACTAATGACAAGATCACACATGTGAAATTAATAATAAGATCACACATGTGGAACTAATGACAAGAACACACATGTGGAACTAATGACAAGAAAACAAAAGTGGAACGAATGACAAGATCACACATGTGGAACTAATGACAAGATCACAGATGTGGAACTAATGACAAGGACACATATGTGGAACTAATGACAAGAACACAGATGTGGAACTAAGGACAAGAACACAGATGTTGAACTAAGGACAAGAACACAGATGTTGAACTAAGGACAAGAATACAGATGTGGAACTAATGACAAGAACACGTATGTTGAACTAATGACAAGAACACAGATGTGGAACTAATGACAAGATCACAGATGGGGAACTAATGACAAGAAAACAGATGTAAAACTAATGACAAGATCACAGATGTGGAATTAATGACAAGAACACACATGTGGAACTAATGACGAGACCACAGATGTGGAACTAATGACAAGAACACTGATGTGGAACTAATGACAAGATCACATATGTGGAACTAATGAGAAGATCGCACATGTGGAACTAATGACAAGAACACAGGTGTGGAAATAATTGAATACCACAAATGTGGAACTAATGACAAGACCACACAAACATAACTAATGACAAGAACAAAGATGTGGAACTAACGACAAGATCACACATGTGAATTTAATAACAAGATCACACATGTGGACCTAATGACAAGAACACACATGTGGAACTAATGACAAGAACACACATGTGGAACTAATGACAAGATCACACATGTGGAACTAATGACAAGATCACAGATGTGGAACTAATGACAAGAACACACATGTGGAACTAATGACAAGAACACAGATGTGGAACTAAGGACAAGAACACAGATGTGGAACTAATGACAAGAACACGTATGTGGAACTAATGACAAGAACACGGATGTGGAACTAATGACAAGATCACAGATGTGGAACTAATGACAAGAACACAGACGTAGAACTAATGACAACATCACAGATTTGGAACTAATGACAAGAACACAGATGTGGAACTAATGACAAGACAACAGATATGGAACTAATGACAAGAACACTGATGTGGAACTAATGCCAAGAACACAGATGTGGAACTAATGAGAAGATCGCACATCTGGAACTAATGACAAGAACACAGGTGTGAAACTAATGGGAATACCCCAAATGTGGAACTAATGACAAGACCACACATACAGATTTAATGACATGAACACAAATGTGAAACTAATGATAAGAACACATATGTGGAACTAATGACAAGACCACAGATGTGGAACTAATGACAAGAACACAGATGTGGAACTAATGACAAGATAACACATGTGGAACTAATGACAAGAACACAAATGTGGAACTAATGACAAGAACACAGATGTGGCACTATCGACAAGACCGCACATGTGGAACTCATGACAAGAACACAGATGTGGAACTAATGATAAGAACACAGATGTGAAACAGATGACAAGACCAGAGATGTGAAATTAATGACAAGATCACAGATGTGAAACTGATGACAAGAACACCGATGTGGAACTAATGACAGGAACACAGATGTGGAACTAATGACAAGAACACCGATGTGGAACTAATGACAAGAACACCGATGTGGAACTAATGACAAGAACACCGATGTGGAACTAATGACAAGAACACATATGTGGAACTAATGACAAGAACACATATGTGGAACTAATGACAAGAACACATATGTGGAACTAATCTAAAAAAGATGTGGAACTAACGACAAGAACACACATGGGGAACTAATGACAAGACCACATATGTGGAACTAATGACAAGAAGACAGATGTAGAACTAACGACAAGACCACATATGTGGAACTAATGACAAGACCACAGATGTGGGACTAATGACGATAACACAGATGTGGAACTAATAACAAGTTAACACACACGTGGAACTAATGAGAAGATCACACATGTGGAACTAATTACAAGAACACAGATGTGGAACTAATGAGAAGGCCACACATGTGGATCTAATGGCATAACCACACATGCGGAACTAATGACAAGAACACAAATGTGAAACTAATGACAAGAACACAGATGTGGTACTAATGACAAGAAGACAGATGTGAAACAGATGACAAGACCACAGGTGTGGAATTAATGACAAGAACACAGACGTGGAGCTAATGACAAGACCACAGATGTGGAACTAATGACAAGAACACAGATGTGGAATTGATGACAAGACCACAGATGTGGAACTAATGACAAGAACACAGATTTGGAACTAATGACAAGAACACAGATGTTAAAGTAATGACAAGAACACAGATGTGGAACTGATGACAAGACCACAGATGTGGAACTAATGACTAGAACACAGATGTGGAACTAATGGCAAGAACACAGATGTGGAACTAATGACAAGAACACAAATGTGGAACTAATGACATAACCACACATGCGGAACTAATGACCAGAACACAAATGTGAAACTAATGACAAGAACACAGATGTGGTACTAATGACAAGATCACAGATGTGGAACTAATGACAAGAACACAGATATGAAACAGATGACAAGACCACAGATTTGGAATTAATGACAAGAACACAGACGTGGAGCTAATGACAAGACCACAGATGTGGAACTAATGACAAGAACACAGATGTGGAATTGATGACAAGACCACAGATGTGGAACTAATGACAAGAACACAGATGTGGAACTAATGGCAAGAACACAGATGTGGAACTAATGACAAGATCACAGATGTGGAACTAATGACAAGAACACAGATGTGGGACTAATGACAAGAACACAGATGTGGAACTAATGACAAGACCACAGATGTGGAACTAATGAGAAGAACACAGATGTGAAACAGATGACAAAACCACAGATGTTTATATAATGACAAGAACACAGAAGTGGAACAGATGACAAGACCACATATGTGGAACTAATGACAAGAACACAGATGTGGAACTGATGACAAGACCACAGATGTGGAACTAATGACAAGAACACAGATGTGGAACTAATGACAAGAACACATATGTGGAACTAATGACACGATCACAGATGTGAAACTAATGACAAGAACACAGATGTGGAACTAATGGCAAGAACACAGATGTGGAACTAATGACAAGAACACATATGTGGAACTGATGACAATACCACAGATGTGGAACTAATGACAAGAACACACATGAGGAACTAATGACCAGAACATACATGTGGAATTAATGACAAGAACACAGATGTGGAGCTAATGACAAGATCACAGATAGGGAACTAATGACAAGATATTATATGTAAAACTATGGACAAGATCACAGATGTGGAACTAATGACAAGAACACAGATGTGAAACTAATGACAAGACCACGGATGTGGAACTAATGACAAGATCACATATGTGGAACTAATGACAAGAACACAGGTGTGGAACTAATGACAAGATCACAGATGTGCAACTAATGACAAGATCACAGATGTGGAACTATTGATAAGAACACAGATGTGGAACTAATGACAAGAACACAGACGTGGAACTAATCACAAGAACACAGATGTGGAACTAATGACAAGAACACAGATGTGGAACTAATGACAAGAACACAGATGTAGAACTAATGACAAGAACACAGATTATGAACTAATGAAAAGAACACAGATGTGGAACTAATGATAAAAACACGGATGTGGAACTAATGACATGATCACAGATGTGGAACTAATGACAAGAAAACAGACGAAGAACTAATGACAAGATCGCAGATGTGGAACTAATGTCAAGACCACAGATATGGAACTAAGAACAAGACAACAGATGTGGAACTAATGACAAGAACACAGATGTGGAATGAATGAAAAGACCACAGAAGTAGAACTAATGATAAGACCACATATGGGGAACTAATGACAAGACCACAGATGTTTAACTAATTACAAGACCACACGTGTGGAGCTAATGACAAGACCACAGATGTGGAACTAATGACAAGAGCACATACGTGGAACTAATGACAACATCACAAACGAGGAACTAATGACAAGACCACAGATGTGGAACTAATGACAAGAATACAGATGTGGAACTAATGACAAGAAAACATATGTAGAACTGATGACAAGACCACAGATGTTGAACTAGTGACAAGACCACAGATGTGGAACTAATGACAAGACCACAGATGTGGAACTAATTACAAGACCACACGTGTGGAGCTAATGACAAGACCACAGACGTGGAACTAATGACAAGAGCACATACGTGGAACTAATGACAACATCACATACGAGGAACTAATGACAAGACCACAGATGTGGAACTAATGACAAGAACACAGATGTGGAACTAATGACAAGAACACATATGTGGAACTGATGACAAGACCACAGATGTTGAACTAATGACAAGAACACGTGTGTGGAACTAATGACTGGAACACACATGTGGAATTAATGATAAGAACACAGATGTGGAACTAATGACAAGATCACAGATATGGAACTAATGACAAGATATTATATGTGGAACTAATGACAAGAACACAGATGTGAAACTAATGACAAGATCACATATGTGGAACTAATGACAAGATCACATATGAGGAACTAATGACAAGAACACTGATGTGGAACTAATGACAAGATCACAGATGTGGAACTAATGACAAGAACACACAGATGTGAAACTAATGACAAGAACACAGATGTGGAACTAATGACAAGAACACAGATGTGGAACTAATGACAAGGCCACAGTTGTGGAACTAATGACAAGAGCACAGATGTTGAACTAATGACAAGAACACAGATGTGGAACTAATGGCAAGAACACAGATGTGGAACTAATGACAAGAACACAGATGTGGAACTAATGACAAGGCCATAAATGTGGAACTAATGACAAGATCACACATGTGAACTAATGACAAGAAAACAGATGTGGAACTAATGACAAGAACACAGATGTGGAACTAATGACAAGATCACACATGTGGAACTAATGACAAGATCACAGGTGTGGAACTAATGACAAGGCCACATATGTGGAACTATTGACAAGATCACACATGTGTAACTAATGACAAGAACATATATATGGAACTAATTAAAAGAACACAGGTGTGGAACTAATGACAATACCACAGATGTGGAACTAATGACAAGATCACAGATGTGGAACTAATGACAAGACCACAGATGTGGAACTAATGACAAGACCACTGATGTGGAACTAATGACAAGACCACAGATGTTGAACTAGTGACAAGACCACAGATGTGGAACTAATGACAAGACCACAGATGTGGAACTAATGACAAGACCACAGATGTGGAACTGATGACAAGACCACAGATGTGGAACTAATGACAAGAATACACATGTGGAACTAATGACAAGACCATAGATGTGGAACTAATGACAAGATCACAGATGTGGAACTAATGCCAAGATCACACATGTGGAATTAATGACAAGAACACAGATGTGGAACTAGTGACAAGATCACAGATGTGGAATTAATGACAAGATCACACATGTGGAACTAATGACAAGATCACAGATGTGGAACTAATGACAAGATCACACATGTGGAACTCATAACAAGAACTAGACAAGTGCCAGTAGAGCAAGAGATGAGAAGAAGACGATGGAGATGGATAGGACACACACTGAGAAAACCTGTTGATAGCATTACTAGAAAATCAATGTTCTTTAATCCTCGTGATAAGAGTGGTAGAGAAAGACCAAAAACACACGGAGAAGAGAACTGGAGACAGCCATGATGGGGATGATTTAGACATGGAAAGACCTTCCTTGAGCTGATGGAACGATACAGGACGACGTGGCATAAGTTTGTGGAAGGACTATGTCCTTTCGGAGTTGAAAGGTGAAGAAAAAGAGTCGATGTGTTTTGAGATATGTTAGAAAATATAAGCGTAATAACCTTCCAGTTAACCTTCCAAATATATGGAGACTTGACATACAAAATCCGCCTCAACAAATATAAACAGACAGCATGAACAATGGCATAATTAACAAGTTTAATTCATAATAGGTTTATCAGATTGAAGCGATTCAGCACTAACTGTTCTTGTACTCCTGAGATTCGACGTCGTCCAGAAATTGTGCGTAGACAGACGGCAGGGCATAATCTGCTAACTTGACGGAGAACCGGTTGTCCACGAGGCACACTTCGCTATTCAACCGGCCATGACATTTGGCTGGACTTTCGTGTAAATAGCTTAGAGCCTGTTGAAATAACGTTTTGCTGTTACAGTTGTCTGTCTGGTTATCTGTGTGTGTGTCTGTCTGGTTATCTGTACCGTATCTCTCTCTCTCTCTCTTTCTCTTTCTCTCTCTCTCTCTCTCTCTCTCTCTCTCTCTCTCTCTCTCTCTCTCTCTCTCTCTCTCTCTCTCTCTATCTCTCTTTGCAACTAGGAAGCTAGTGCATTTACCAGATAAAGTGTTGACCACAGGAAGTGGTCAGGAATAGTATATTTCAGAGCCTGATTTCTCATTGGGCGCCGTAGGCAGAGCGTACATGGCCTATTATCTTTATAGTGTTTAAGCATAAAGGCACAATTATTGCTACCGCGGCTCCACAATTATAATACACAGGACATCTTATTTTCTATCTTAGACAATTCTAGGAGCTTCAATTCAACACGCATGCGCCATCTAACGGATGTTATAGAAACTAGAAGTACCAAAGTTTTGGTCATTCCGTAAATTGCGGTTGTTTATCATTTATAATCATTGAAACTTGAGTTTTGTTAATTGGCGTGATTCGTAGTGTAAATACAGATGATACATTTTACCTCCCTTTTTTGTAATACATTTCGGATTACTACAGGTATGGAATCCCGGAAATCCGGCCATGGTATGGATAACAGTGTTATCAGTCATTTCATTTCATAACCCTCCACTCCCAAAAGAGCATAGGCCTTCAACAAACACATGCCAAGTCCTCCTGTCACGTGCCATCATCTAATGTTCTTTCCATGTTCTCCTTATCCTTTTCACCTCTGTTTCCAGCTCTCTTCTCCATGTGCTTCTTGGTCTACCTCTGCTTCTCTTGCCCTGGGGGTTCCAGAACAAGGACTGCCTTGTAATGCTATCAACAGGTTTCCTCAGTGTGTCTTATCCATCGCCACCGTCTTCTTCTCATCTCTTGTTCCACTGGCACTTGTCTAGTTCTTGTCATCAGTTCCACGTTGGTAACCTTGTCATACCATTTTAATCCCTCTATTCTACGCAAGCACCCATTTATGAAAGTCTGTAGCTTTTTGGTAGTTGTCTTTGTTGTTCTCCATGTCTCAGAGCCATACAATAGAACTGAAGTCAGTGTTATCAGTAATGAACGTTAACTAGTCACCATCATAATCATGATCATCATAACCCATTACCTTCCCAAGGAGCGTAAGCCTTCAACAAACCAATGCCACGTCTTCCTGTCACGTGCCACGAGCTTAAGGTCTTTCCACGACTTCTTCATCCCCTTCACGTCTGCCTCCAGTTCTCTTTTCCGTGTGGTTTATGGCTCCCTCTACCTTTTTACCCTGGGGATTCCAGAACAAGGACTGCCTTGTGATGTACTCAATAGGTTTCCTCAATGTGTGTCCAATCCACGCTAGCGTCTTCCCATCTCTCGTGTCACTGGTTTTTTTGTCTGGTTCTTGTCATCAGTTCCACATTATTGATCATGACATTCCATTTGAATCCTTCTATTCTATTCAAGCGTCCGTTTATAAAAGTATGTATCATTTTGGTATTGTTGACTTTTTTGTGGCTTAAAATGTCTACAGGATTAGTAGAGGCCCCTTGCCCAACCCTCATTATTCGCCACTTACGACATGCATGAAAGGTGGCAGTGCTTCTGTGCACTGCTCTCCATTCAGGCTCCAGTGATACATGGGTGAATGGATATGATCTAGCTGCTCACGACAAAAATGTTTTCTTTGTTAGCTCATTATGGCGTGGCTGAAGGTTATACCTGAAACAATGGTGTTGATGGTGAGAAACGTGGTGATGGTGAGGAACGTGGTGATGGTGAGGAACGTGGTGATGGTGAGGAACGTGGTGATGGTGAGGAACGTGGTGATGGTGTGGTCATAATATTTATTTTCTCTACTTACATTTACGATGCAATAAACATAATTGTATTTTGAAAGGGTGGGTGAGATGTGGTGTGTGATGTTGTTCTGTACGACTCAAATGTAACCACTTCTCATTTTTTTAAAATTTAAAGATGAAAAATATCGCGTTCAACCTCTGATGGGTTATAATTAGGATATTTATTGTTTTCAATTCCAAATAATATGAGTAACTGCCGATATGTGAAAGTGGCATCAGATCTGTCAAATCACTGTAAATAGGGCAAATCACAATTACCAATTATGCTTGTATGTTTTAAAAAAAACCCAACAAACAAAAACGTGATAAAACCTAACAAAACCAAACAAAAACATCACACAAAAATATTAAGGGGGAGAGGTATAAAAGCCTGGTGTTTCTATTTAAATAACTGACTTTAATAGATATTTAATTGACAATACACTAACACAAGAACTCTTGAACGAAAGGCAGGGGTTGCATTTAATGAAGGTTTACAACCCAGCCAGTCTAACAGGAAGCGAATTTTAAAGAATTAACAAACACCCAGCGATAAAGCACTGTCAAATTAAAATCGTAACACGCAAAAAATTAGCAACTTTATACATTCTTCCGCCAAACTGGCTATCCTCCCACGCGATCTCAAACGTCCATCTCCGGTCAACCCACGTGCTCCCATATACTATCATACACCCTCTCATGACAATAACTACATAATAATAAAAATAGGAATCTATACTCATACAAACAGAAGCCATAAAACGATATGTACCGCCAACGCTCTCCTTAATGAGGTTAAACTGCAACCACGCAACCGATCCATATCAATATGTATTCTGGAACACACTCCATCAAGCATGTCGTATAATGAAGCTTGAAATCTCATATGAAACGAAGTGCTACAGAAACAACCGGTGCAATATCATATGAATGCTTCATCCAGTCTTCTAGTGGAGACCAGCCGCAGTGGCGTCTCCATGCTCCATAAGGAACGAACAGAGAAATGCTTATATCTCAAAGTGCTTTACGCACAACAAGGGCCATCACGTCAAGAAGAAATTTAACTTACTAAAACTATATACATCACCAGCTGGAGATATTCTAATCTCAATGGGATCTGAGTGGCTAAAAGGTACGGCGTTCGCCTCGAATTCTAGAAGTACCAGGTTCGATTCCCAGATGAGGGAATATAATTTATCGACAATTTTGTTCACAACCAATGGTCCTAATGATATCATACTCGCCCCTGGTCTCCTGTGTAGTGAGATCGGATGTCTAGCCTTCTCGGATACGGGCGACAAAACTATGAAAAACTATCTTCACAAGATATTCCCGCGTGCAAGTTGAGCACGTTAACAATCCCACGGCAGTGAAATCGTAAAGAGTAGGCCATAATGCCGCTGCCCTGACAAAATAAATATAAAAATAGAAACCTACCCACCACAGAAATATTTATAGAATGTTTGATTCCTAGTTACACACAGTGGGATTCTCGCCGGTGCTACGGAGTTCGTGCACTGTGCTGAGATTATCCTTGTGTAATCTAATGGAGGAAATCGGAGCACTGATGGAGTTGTCCGTGTGCAATGAAGATAGCCCTTTAAACCAAACCAAACTAATCCCAAAGTAACCCAAGCACAATATACAGTAAAGTACTGCGAGTCACACTAAACTAAGCTATCTTCATATCAATGAAGAAAATTATATTAACTTTGTATTAACAAAGCTAGCAAGTATTATAATGAGCCCACAGTGGCCAAAATCTGTCAGCCCTGGTGTCAACCACGTATTGAGTTACCAAACATTAGAATAGCTTACTACAGTTATCCACAGACCACGTGGTACCCGGAACACCATGCTGCTTCGGACGTCATATTGCTGTAAATCTCAGTTACGGTTGTCAATATCATTTCTGCCCTGTTCCATGTATAATCTATCTTGCTATTATGTTCATACAGCATAGGAATAGACTTACTAACACGATGAATAAACTCTGTTCACATTCCTTCCACTAATCTTTAACTTTATAATAAATTCTAATCTCTTAGTCGAAATCTCCTCCAAGTAAACATACAACTAGCCAATTTCTCAAATACTAGACTCAAGCCATGCTGAAACTAATTTTAAAACCACATAAAATAAATTCGAACGCTCTCTCGCACCTCCTTAGTATGTATTTTGTCGCCATAATCACTTCTGTCATCAGCCATTCTACCATTCATCATCTTTATCAATATCAGTTACAATTTTTTTTATATCATCGACACAATTCTACCTTATCTTTGGTCTGACTTTTTGGATTGACCTTTCATAACTTTCTGTTTTTCTTTTCAGATTAATATTATATTCTTCTGGATGCTCCTTGTTTACTGTTGAGCTTTCTGTTGGATAATTTTAATTTTTGTTATGCCTTTGATCATGTGATCATTACTATAATGTACACAACTCACCTGCAGAGATCCTTTATTACAATGTTCAATGAGCAAAGCCTTCATCTGGTCATCAAAGCAAGCACCGAAGATTCTAACTAGATTGTTGTGATTTAGGTCACGAACCTATTACAGGGAATAAGGGATTACGAAGTTTAAAACAGGAAACACCAATCTTCAAAGAAAATCATGTTAATGAATGTTTTTTTCATATTTATTTATTTCCATCTGTGTTTCTTTCTTCCTCTTTTCTTTCTCTCTCCGTGAAGTAATGGTGACGCAGTTGTGATTCCAGTAATACTGCTTAAGCAAAAAGGTGTTTTATATATATTTAAATATTATATATATATATATATATATATATATATATATATATATATATATATATATATATATATATATATATATATATATATATATATATATATATATATATATATATATATATATATATATATATATATATATAGCAGTTTGAGCTGATGCATATACACTGACTTGAAGTCGTAAGGCGGCTAGGTACCCTGACAATCCCCAGAGCTTTGCCAGCGGGAGTTTTATTCTTGGTAGGTTCTACCAAGCTGGACAGGTCTGCGCAGGTAGGGGACAGACTAAAGCTGGCACCCTGGTCCTCCAGGTTGGGGGTTTTAGCACAGGGTCTACACCCCTGTCTATGTTAAAAATCACAATCGCTACGGAAACAGCAACAAATAAAAAAGATTTGATGCAAGGCGGACATCCGAAGTCTGAGTCTCGCATGACTGTCAATGACGAAAGCCGAAAGGAAGCCATTGGCATAAAAACAGATGCCCTGATCGCAAAACGCGAAACTATAATTGGATTGTGGAATATCAGAACTATGAATGAGGCAGATCACAGCAGAGATGAGGAATTACAGATTACATATCCTGGAAATAAGTGAGAGCTGATGGACTGGGATAGGAGAATAAAAACAGCAACAGGAGAAACAGTACTTTACTTTGGTAGAGAGAATGGACAGCACAATGAGAGCGTAGCCATTATCATAAATAAAGGAATAGAAAGGTCATTACTGGAATGGAAACCCATAAATAACAGACTGATAAGAACAAGACTCAGAAGGAGATTCACCAACTTCACAATAATGAAAGTGCTATGCCCCAACAAATAACAGCGATGAAGAGGTCAAGGACGAACTCTATCAACAGCTACAAAAGGAAATGGAAACCGCACCTAGAAATGATCTTATCATAGTAATGGAAGACCTCAGTGCGAAAGTTGGAACACACAGTACATATAACGAAAGTGTAATGGTGAAATGCGGCAGCGAAACAGGCAATGAGAATTCTTCTTCTTCTTCTTCTTCCGTCCTTAGCCACCGACCGTCAAAGCAGTCAGTGGCCATTACGCCTAGTGGCGTCTTAGGGCAACAGCAGATAGGTTTTCTTTGCCGTTGTTTCCCATCACGCCTATTGGCGTCTTTAGGGCAACGGCAAATCAATCCATTTGCTGTTGTTTCCGTAATCGAAGTGACTGGCAAACGGGTGATCAGCCCGTTGGTAGGCAATGAGAATGGGGATAAACTAATAAGCTTCTGTGGCATTAACAACTTGGTCATTGGAAGAACACTTTTTCCACACAAAGAAATGCACCAATTAACATGGGAATCACCAAACGGCTGGGACAGTAACCAGATAGACCACATTTTGATCAATGGCAGATTGAGGCATTTATTTCAAGACGTGAAAGTAAGAAGAGGTGCAGATGTGGGAAGCGATCACCACCTAGTAGTAACAAGATCAAAGGTGAAACTCTGAACTGCTTGAACAGTTGTAACTAAACAGAAAATGTATGACATCTTTAAACTGAAGGACCCCCTTAGCAGAAAAGCTTGTATGGTTGATGTAAAGAGACGATATCATATTGCCGAAAAGACAACGACTGATGATGTTGACCAGAAATTCAACACCATATCAAAAATATATTAGGAAAGCAGAAAAACATTCTTGGAGTTCCAGGAAAGGAAGAGACAAGATTGGATAACACCAGAAACATTAAACACCATAGCGACGAGAAAAGAAAGAAAACAGAAGCAAATTCTCCCAGGTTAAAGGAAATATATAGCGAGCAGTACAGTCAACTGGACAAGGAAGTAAAACGTCAGACCCGAGCCAGCAAAAGGTAAGACAGGCAGAAGAGGCATCACTGAGAAATTAACAAAGCACAGTATATAAAATAACTAAATCTATCAGCGGAAAACGGGTTGCAAACAATATTACGTTAGTAAGAGACAAGAAAGAAAATCTCATCACAACAGCACAGGGGCAGAAAACAAGATGGGCAGAGCACTTCAGAGACACACTAAATAAGGAACCACCAGAGACGCAGCTGAATGTTCTTGAAGCTGGAAATGATCTAGACGTAAATACAGACATTCCACGAAGAGAAGAAATCATCACAGCTATTAAAGGGTTAAAGAATGGAAAAGCTTCTGGTCACAATTTAAATGCTGAGTTATTTAAGACAGACTCTGAACTAGCAGCAGAACTATTGGAACCACTATTTGCACAAGTCTGGAAACAAGAGACAACACCAACGGAGTGGAATAAAGAAATAATTGTCAAATTGCCCAAGAATGGTGACATTGCAGATTGTAACAACTGGAGAGGAATTACTCTCCTGTCAGTTCCCAGTAAAATAATAGGCAAGATAATTATCCAGAGAATTTCAAAAGCAGTAGATCATAAACTGAGGAAATAACAAGGAGGATTTAAAAAGAAAAGAAGATGTGCAGATCATATATTCACCCCCATGAACATTATACAGCAGTGCTCAGAATGGCAGAGACAGCTATACATTAACATTGTTGATTTATAAAAGGCTTTTGACAGCATACACAGAGACTGCCTATGGAAAATAGTGAGAGTTTACGGAATTCCCAGCTGCATTGTTTCCATCATAAAAAGCATCTATGCTAACTTTACATGTAGTGTTCGGCAGAGCAACCTAACTTTTGAGGTGAAGACAGGAGCTCAACAGGGATGCGCATTATCAACAACTTTATTTTTGACAGTCATAGACTGGGTGATGCGCCAGACAACAGAAGGCAGTCCATGATGAACTAGATGGACAACGTTTTCTACACTCGACGATCTGGAATATGCACATGACATTGCACAACATGCACATTCATATCAACATATCCAAGAAAAAACAGATAGACTGAATAAGTATAGCCAACATGTTGGTCTAAACATCAGTCTAAAGAAGATAGAGGTCATGACACGCAATGTGGGCAATCCTGAGCCCATAAAAATAAGAAACCAGAAGCTGGAACAGTCAGACACAATTACATGCCTATGATGCATATTAACACCAGACGGTGGAACAAGGAATGACATCAACAACAGAATGAATAAAGCGAGAACAGCCTTTGCTAGTCTAAACAACATCTTGAAGTTTTCTCAGTTCAGCACAAACACTAAATTAAGATTATATAAGAGATGTGCGCTTTCTGTGCTTCTCTATGGTGCGGAATGCCGGATAGTAACAGAGAAGGAAATGTCGAAATTGTCCTCTTTCCAATCAGATAAAAAAAATTCTCAGAATCGTTTGGCCGAATACCATCACCAACCAAGAACTGCTGACTCGGAGTAACTAAGAGGACATGCACACCATCATAGCTGGCAGACGCTGGAGTTGTGTGGCCACATCATCAGAAGAGACCCCGATGCCATCACAAGAACAGCTATTCTATGGACCCCCGAAGGAAAGCGAAAGAGAAGCCGACCAAAAACAACTTCGCGGAGAACTGTGGAGGCCGAGATGCAAAGAATGAACCAGAGCTGGGGCACTGCACGAAGGATGGTCGCCGACCGAGCAAAATGGAAGCAGTTTGATGCTGACCTTCAAGACGCCACCAGGAGTGATGGACACTGACCGCTTTGACAGTTGGCGGCTAAGGACCTAAAAAGAAAAAGAAGTTTTTGCTGAATCACCCAAATAAAATCCATAATGAAAGCACGTAATTTTCCTTATGTCACGTCAAGTGAACGAAACCTGAAAGTAAATATGGAGAAATGGGCGGTTTCCATTAATTTTTGTCACAGGGGGTTTCTCACTATTACCTCATACCAGAAAACATGGGGTTTGAAACTGTACATTATACGAGTTAGTGGCCGGGATTTTTCATATCATATATATCTTCGGCCGGGTCTCCACCTTGTCAAAGCTGTTGTTCCCATGACCTCAAGAGCTATGCCGGTGGTAGAATAGCTACCAGGAAGGTCTCCCAAGCCGGACAGGTCAAAGGTTAGGGACAAGACCAAGAGAGACACAACTGTTGCCTTGCGGGCAGGATGGGGACAGTCAAAGCCTACGGAAAGCGACCCGACAGAAATGCCTGTTGATATCGGATGTACTGGGCCACAGGCCCAACTAAACAATGCAGTGTACTTTGCTTAAGGGGAGGTTTAACCCCCAAAAAAGAAGAATTTCATTGAAAATATCAAATTTTAGATACATATTGCACTGGAAAGTACATTCATTTGCCCATATTTCTGTATGTTTATTTTCACTAAAACCTTTGTGGATGATTTTATATAAATTTTTAAAGTATGTCAGGTAAGTGTATTTTTACCTAATTATATATGTAAAATATACAAATTGGTATATTTGTGATGCTATATTGCTTCTAATGCATGGATATTAATTTTCGGTACCGTATTCATTTCCCTGAAGCAAACAGAATTCAAGTTTTTCAAACATAGTTTCATGTGTAAAAATAATTTTGACTGGCTGATTTTTTATTAACCATGGGGTCCTTTGATGGGTCATCGAAATAATAACGTGGCTGGATGTATTCCAGTAGAGTGGTAGGGTACCTCCTTATACGCAAATAAAGCTGCTGGTAAGAACGAATCACGGGATTCTGGTTCCTCCTGTGCGAGCTTACGTAAAATTGTAAGTAGAGTCCCGTTATATCTTTCCACTTGTTCAATCGATTGTGGATGATAAAATGTGCGGACGAGAATATTTTGAAAAATCCTAAAAACTTCCTCCATCAGTTTCCCTCTGAACTGTGAACCATTGTCAGTTAATATCTGATAAGGGTATCCTAATCTTGAATATATTGAGAGCAAAGCCTCTCCTACATGTACTGAGTCTGCTGAGGGTAGAGCAATCGCTTCCCCCCGCATAGTACATGTCTACCAGAGAAAGGATGTATTTTTCGGAAATTGACGAAAAGCGCATACAGTCTGCTGAAATGAAGAATTTAATGAAAAGTAAGCTGCAAAGTATGACACAGAACCTGGAATCAATAAAGGAAAATACCAGAGATGATTTCTACGTAGCAGGGAGATACCGAGGTGAGTAAATTGTGTGTAAAAGTGTTATTCCTCCCTTTTTTCTTAATTTTCTCAAAACCTCATTTTTCACACAAATGTGGGCACGTTGCCCATGATTTTTCAAAAACTATTAGTGATACAGCAGTAAATTTTGGGCCACATGCTGTACACTTAGTGCTCATTAAAATAAACTAAAATAAAGGTTATATGTTAACAAACTACAAAACTGTTAAGAAATAGCTAAGATACCCCCCTTAAAAATTTCAACTATTTTTCGATTGGTATGTTAAAATCCAAAAAAACTCAGATATCAAACCAATCAAAATTATTTTAGTATACAATCATTATCATATATTAACAAATGAAACAGCCAAATTTCATAACTCAAGTTGTACTCACATTAGAGATATCTTGGGCAACAAAATACCCCAAAAAGCTAAAATTTGCCCTTTTTTCACTGTTTTTCCGCCATAGATTGCAAGTTTTTAGTATATACCTCAATGTTTTGTATTTTTTTCAGTCATTTTGCTTGTATAAATGACCAGATATAGATATTAACTTATAATTCTGTGTTTTTCATTTTGGGGGTTTAACCTCCCCCTTTGCTTAATGATGACATAATTGTGACGGCATTGTTCAAAATTACTTGCACACACAGATACATACATAAAATGTGTGCATGTCTGTTAAAGAGAGAAGAAGGAATCCGGATTTGTAAACAAACCACCTACCGTTTTGAACTCCATTAACATGTCCCTAGTCAACTTGGGTTGTTTCATGGGTAGGGATCTGAGTCTCACTGTTTGTCCCTGCAATGACCGGAAGTACAGCTACACTGACCTAATTAATTGCGCTTACACAGAATGGTGTCACAATGTTAGATACAGAGAGAAAAAATAAACGAAAAGAAAACTCATCCAGTAGATATATCAAAAATGAAACTTCACACATTAGCCATCATGACATCATGCAGTACAGTATGGTTTCTTTACGTTTACTGTGCCATAGACATCAATGGTTGTCCAATTAAAGCTTTGGACCCCTTCGTGGAAAACAAATTTTCATAAAAGTATTAAAAAAAGGTTACATTTCAAATTTCAGGTTATATACACGGACCCTCTAGAATCAATTCATGGACGAACCCCTGCTTTACACACCTGATGAATTGTCCTCACGCTGACTCACAGCTGTTTGATGCATATTCATATCTTCATAGTCGTCCAAAAACGAGAACTGCAATCCCGGGATTACGGAACGAACTTACCTCCTTGATATCAGGTAACGAACTTACCTCCTTGATGTCAGGTAACGAACTGTCTAGAAATAAGGTAAAAGCTCTTTTGTCTCTGGTAGTCAGGAACGAAACTGTGAAAATCGTGCACTCTTAAGCTTAGATCCAATAAAAACTCTCTGTTCCACTGAAGTTACTTTTCCTGCATAATTAACTTTACACAATTATTTGTTTCCCGATAGGGCAATGGGTGCCTGGATTGCTCCATTTTACCTTTAGACGAAGCATCAGCTTCGTCGTTCCTAGTGATTCCACAATGGGAGGGTAACAAATGGAGGGCAACGGTTAAGGTCCTTTAGAAGATGTTATGCACAGATCTTATTTCACGCTTAATTTTTTCATGTCTAGTGTTCTGTTTTGATTCCAGTAGTTATCTGCAATCTGTAAAGATCACTATCTTAGCTGGTGGTTGCTGTTCAGAGCTGGTGAGGATTCTCAGTGCCTGGAGTAATGCCATAGATTAGATTCAGCAATGAAGTTGGAGACCTTCCCGGTTGGAAAATTCTTAAGGATACGGCGCATTTTATAAAAAATGCCTCCTCCATTCTTTACTCCCCCATCAGCAGATCATTCTGTGTTCACATGTGACCATTCCTTGGGGTTGTATTTTTCTTCAATCATATCTTAAGCTAAGATTGTTTAGTTGAGGAAGTAGATATCTCGCAGTCTTTCTTGCTTATTCGAGGAATTTCTGTGATGATAGAGATATGTTCTTGGAAGTTGTTTGGTCCTTCTAAATCAGTCAGCATTTTCATTTATGCAGGTTGGTCCGTAAGGAGGTCCTCATGACGTGAGACTATGACATAGCAGAAGAATGGAAGACAGTGTAGCATTAAAAAATGGAATTAAATAAGCACATTTATACACCCAAAATAACTCAGTTTTTTAAATCGATATTTAGATACTGTTTGAGATGGAAAACAATGTCAACCACACAAAATCAAGATTACCCTAAAGACAGCCAGTAATCCATCCTTGGCGGCCACTGAATCTGTCTCCAAACCTGATCCATGCATACTTGCCTGATGTAGTAGTAAAAATTGATTGGCGAATTATTAATAACAAGGGAATTATAATTACTGTTCATTGACGCTGGACACAGCAAGAAAGTGGCTATTATTTATCAAACAATCAATTAATCGTCCATATGATGTTTTGTTTTTCTGTCTGTATATCTATCCGTCCATCCGTCAGTTTGTCCATCCGTCCACCCATTCATTCATCCATCCATCCATCCATCCATCTATCAATCCATATATCCAGCCACCAATCCATCCATCCATTCATCCATCCACGTGTTTGTTTGTCGGTCTGGCTGTCATATCAATCTACTTACCTGACTCCATGTTAACGTCCCAACATACCTACTTAACTGTCAACCTACCTACATGCCTACTCTTTTGCCTACCTACCAACCAAATGTCTAATTATCAATCCATGTTTTGCTTAAACATTTGCAGTGATAATATGAATTACTTATAATTGAAGATAAGACTGTTTTAATTTGAAAACGCTTTGGAAACTACATCACTATCGGGCAGAAATGTTAAAAGGCAATAATGCCTGTTTCTTTACCCTGTTGAAATAATAAGTGTGCTTATTTGTTACATCAATTAATGTTTCATTAATATCGGTTTATGTCTGTCATATCTATCTATCTATCTATCTATCTATCTATCTATCTATCTATCTATCTATCTATCTATCTATCTATCTATCTATCTATCTATCTATCTATCTATCTATCTATCTATCTATCTATCTATCTATCTATCTATCTATCTATCTATCTATCTATCTATCTATCTATCTATCTATCTATCTATCTATCTATCTATCTGTCTGTCTGTCTGTCTGTCTGTCTGTCTGTCTGTCTGTCTGTCTGTCTGTCTGTCTGTCTGTCTGTCTGTCTGTCTGTCTGTCTGTCTATCTATCTATCTATCTATCTACCTATCTATCGATCGATTGATCGATCTACTAGGGGAAGTCAGTAAGTGGGTCACAAACTGATACGGGACAGCTGAAAATTGTAGTTGGTAGTTGATAAAGGTGATTAGCCACCAAATGTTGTGGGTGGATGTAGAATATGGATGTATCACCACTAGACACCAGAGATGATGAAGGCGCAGAAGTATGGTGTCTTTGGTCTGGTTTGTGTATATGATGTATATGTGGAGTCAAGCAGGTAGCAGTAAAGTAGAGTCCACACAGGACGTCACATAAACTCACGACGTAGAAAGTCAATGATAGTTGTAACTGCTAGTGATGTTTCCATCATTTATTGGGACGCCACAATGACAAGATGTGTAGACATTAACATGTAGAACAGTCTTCATTATATCGACATAGTCAGCACAACATTCGACAGCAGACAGCATAATAATGGTGAATCAAATCATGGGCTTCAATGCATCATAAACGACTGTAAATGTATTCAGATGTGGAAACCATCATCCTTTTCTATAACAGTCGATATCTTTATAAATGTACAAATGTAGGAGATTAAATTCCTTCTCCTTCTCTGAGCTCCAGCAAGACAGGCACGACTACTGGAGTATCAAGTAATGTCCTCTGATTCCATGTAATAACAACGGTATCAAACCAAAACTGACGTGGAACCGCCAGAGCAGCAAAGTCCAACAAGCAGATAGCCTTTAGGACATGCATCAACCCGATGCATAACAACATGGTGATTCGTGAGTTGAAAACTTCTCATAACGTCGACTCTTCCCCGCCCAGGGAAAGTTGACAACTAGGCCCAAAATGTCAATCATAAAAGTTAGCGACAATGATAATCAAATGCAGAGCAATTACCTTCTCTTCAAGAATCAATACACAACTCACTCGCCTCCAGGCGCTTTGAATCACAAAAGGGAAATATCATCTGAGATGAACACTATAGAGGACTTCCATTTCCCGAACAATATAATCATGACAGACGCTGAAAAACGCGTCTGTCTCACTCGACAAAATCTGTGTCACTCCCGGGCGGAAGCTGGTTCAAAACCCACAACCAAACAACAGACATGCGCAGAACCGTTCGATTTGAATACAATTCACACATCGTCGAAGCTATGGGCACATTCTAAGAACGACACTTAAAATCGAGCCTTATAAGGATAGGAAATAACTATCGACGCAGTTTGACAAACGTTTACAAGAAAAGTGGGCCTGAGCGCTCCATAAATGGACATGACCCAACATCGGTCAACCCACAATCATATCGGCAACCGAAGGGCATAAGAACAGGTTACCACCTAAAGTAAAACGTAACTCCAATTCCAAGAGTTATTTACCTTGCATTAGAAAAAAATTGCGTACACACATAACATAGGGAAATTCTTATGTGTAACATACTACCGCAACCTCCCGATAAAAAAAAAATTAAACATTTTTTTTTAAAAATCCATGAGCAAGCTAAAAGCGGCTCAAACGCACGAATTATGCGCGGATAAATAGACAAACTGCCTAACATGAGGCTAAATCGACACATAGAGTGACCGGTGAGAACATATCTCAGCAGAGAAAATCTGTCTCAAAATATATACATATATCGGGGAGGTGCCACCAACCACACATCACATTGCTGGTCACATTAGCATGTAAACATAATATACATATCTTGTATGCAAGTGTAATAATAATCATCATCAAAATAGCGGTGTCATTATCCTAGCACCGCTTCAAAAGGATGTACACATGTGATAGTAAATATTACATTAACTAAACATGTAATAATATTATAATGAAATACATAATGAAATATGTTGACGATACATGAAGATCCAGGTCAATGACAAAAGGAGACATCTTCTGTCGTTCCAACGGTAAGTATAGACTTCACAACTCTGCATGCTTGACAACAGTAAGGTAACTTCTCAGATCATCAATGACATGCTGAGAAAATACAATCAATATAATCCTATTTAACAACCATTAAGTTTCATAATATACAATACATTTTTATTAATAATTGTGGCCGAGTGAACTTTCGGCCCTTATATTGCCTACTCAGCCTTCTTCTGTTATATTAAAGATGGTATCAGAAGAAGATGATAACAAATCACATTAATATGAGTTCACATAAAGTGAGAGCAGATGTGCTAATGTATGATTATAATATAGCTGTGTTATGGATCTGTAATATATCTGGAAATATAGGACAGAAGTATTAGTCGGAATCATGTGGGCATCTAGACAGAATGTCAGCCATCACATTATCCGAAAAACTTGTTTCCTCATCCTGTATTACGGACAGTGATGAGTAATGACCATGTTGGACTGGAGAATCGTCCGTTGCCTGGAAAATAGGCTGTAAATAATCCGGACGTTCATGGAATTCCGTAAGCATGTTGATGTGGAAGGTTTTATGCTTCCCGTCACTATCGACAATATAGTCAACATCTGAAATTTTCGATATTATATCGTACGGACCTTTCCAAGAAATAAGAAGTCTGTTTTCCCTACAAGGTACCAAAACAAATGCTTTGTCACCAGGACAAAGTTGTCGTAAGGTTCTTTTCTTATTGGCAAATTGTCTTGCCTTCTGTTTAGCAAATTCAGAAGAGGAAGTTGCCAATTTGCATGCTTCGATAATCTTTTGTCTCAGCGCGATGACATATTCGTAAGAGAATTTTGTGTCATCGGTAATATTATCAGCGGTTATGAGATCATGAAGCAAAGACATAGGGCCGCGCGGTCGCGCCAAAGACAAGTTCAAAGGGAGAAAATCCTGTATGTTCATTAGGGACCTCTCTGTAAGCGAAGAGGGCTGCAGGTAAAACTCTGTCCCAATCTTGAGGATGATCCTCAGTTATTTTCCCTAATAAGTTTTTGAGTGTTCTATTTAGGCGTTCGACCATCCCATTAGACATTGGATGATAGATACTACTCATAGATATCGCTATCTGTAGAGTAGACATCACTTGAGACATGGTATCCGATATTAGTTGGGTGCAATGATCTGACAATATTTCTCCGGGGAATCCCAGACGAGAAAATATTAGCCAAAGAGCGTCTGCAACATCGGCAGTGGAAATGCTCTTCAGAGGAATAGCCTCTGGCCAACGTGTGCACATGTCCACACACGTTAAGATAAACTGATGTCCTCTGGCAGATTTGATCTTAAACGGACCAATAATGTCTATTGCCATTTTCTGAAACGGCCGAATAGGAATGTCTGCAGCCTGAATAGGTGCAGCATGACGTGGACCTTTGGATTTGACCTCTTGACATACTTTACAAGATCGACAATAAATCCGTATGTCCTTGTTTACAAAAGGCCAAAAGAAAGCCGCAAGAACTCTAGACTTCGTTCGGGAAAAACCCATATGTCCAGCACACTGAGAGTCGTGAGCGTGCTGCAAAATTTTAACTCTCAAATTCTTGGGTACAAGAATCTGAGAATGACTTGACTTAATGGAGTCTTGAACCATACGTACAAGTACGCCATTCTTCATTGTAATCCAAGATTTACGATTTGTATCTTTATTCGGATCACCTTTTGTTGCAAGAGTGAAGAATTTCTTTAGAGTCGGATCATCTTCTTGCTGTTTTATAAACGAGTCACGAGAAATTACCAAGGGATCATCTTGGTTATGCACTTCATTATCTTCAGTAGATGAAGTTTCAGGCATATTAAGAGCTTGAGCTCTAGTGACTACAGCATTAGCAATTTGCATATTTTGTTTTTCCCAAACGGAAATTTGTTGCGGAGTGCATTCTTTGACTCCGTGAATACGACCGATGATAAGATCAGCGATCGGATTCGGTAGAAGACATGCGTGTACATCTCCTGTAAAGAAAGGAGTAGCAATCCTAATGATAGCAGTAGAAAATTTCTCTAAGGTTCCGCCAAATGTTACACATTTGACTACTTTTCCTGTAGCACGAGAAGGATCTACGAGTGACTGCCTAACACCAATTGTGGTGCACCCAGAATCAAAAAGAACTGAGACTGGATTGTCATTTACTAAACCTTTGTGTAAGACAAGAGAACCTCTGCCGTCATGCGCTACTGACGCAGGAAGAGCGGGAAAAGGATGGCCACAACTTAAAGTGGACACCGTAGTTGGTTCAAATAATGTTTTGTATTGGGGGCACTGAGATGCTCTCCCAAAATCAAAAGCGGAACATGCCATATTATTAGCGTCATTATTATCTTTAGTCTGTTTATAGGCTTAATGTGACTCTTGCTGTGCAGAGTTTGCCTGATAATGTGATTTATGTTTTTTGTATTGTGATCTACCACGATTATTATTGCCTCTATTGTAACCCCTATTTGGGTTTGAGTCATAGTTCTCATGGTTACCATTATCATATTCATTATAATGAGTATCTCTATACTTATGATCTTGTTGTCTCCATGACGGATAACTTGGATAGTTTCTGTAATGACTTCCTCTGCGGAAATTCCTATAATTGTGACCACCCCTGAATCGAGGGCTGTCGGCTCGTCTCCAGTATGATTGGTTACCTTGGTTTTGATAACTATTATGGTTACCCTTTTTATCAAACCTGTTTTGTGGTCCCTGAAATTTGAGTAATTAGGGTTGTATGGTGTTGCTGAAGCAACTGGCATACCTTCCTTAACCTTAGCATTGCTAAAAGCTACGTCCGGATGTGCAGTGACGTATTGGGTACAATATTCTTCCATTTCTTTTAGTGTCTTGGGTTTACGCTCATGAAGGAATTCAAGGAATGGTTTATTTACACTTGACATAATCTTGTCTCTGAGCAACAAGTCCGTAAGAGCTTCATATGTCTTTTCTGTTTTGGACAACTCAATCCAACGATTAAATGTAAGACGTGTCCTTGCAATGAATTCTGAGAATTCTACCCCTGATCCAGGTACCATTTTCCTAAACAAAAGACGGTAACCTTCCTCTGTTAATTGATATTTTTTTAACAAGGCTGCTCTGATAACATCATAATTATTCTGGTCAGCCTCTTCTACCAAGTTTAAACTAGTCAGAGTGTCCCCTTTCAGTATCTCAGATAACTGATTAGCATATTGTGATCTATCCACATTATGATTTCGACAAGAACGTTCAAATCTATCTAGCCAAACTGTTATATCGTCACTGGATGGATTAAATGCTGGTAGCTTGATCTTGCAAATAAAAGGTTTAACATTACCACCAGATGACTGATTAACATTACCCATATTTGTCAATTTCAACTTTTCTAAATCAAATGCTAAAAATTTTTTCCTGATGTTCATGTTCCATCTTTGTTTTTCTCTCGTCAGCTTCTCTGTCTAATCTCTTTTGTTCAGCTTCTCTTTCTAATCTTTTTTGTTCAGCTTCAGCTTCTCTTTCTAATCTTTTTTGTTCAGCTTCTCTTTCTAATCTTTTTTGTTCAGCTTCAGCTTCTCTATTTTGTTTTTCCATTTCCATTTGGAATCTCTTTTCGTCCACTTGCATCTGCAATTTCTTTTGTTCAAATTCTAATTCCAATCTTCTATCATCAGCTTTTTGTTTTTTCTCTTCAGCCTTCAGTTTATCAATTTCCAACTTTTGTGCTTTTTCATATTGAGCAGTTGCATATTCCTCCAATTTATCACCTGTCTTTCCAAGGGATTTACCCAGCTCAATAAAATGCTCAAGTGTAGACATATTGTCTAATATTATGAGTCACAAAACCTGAAATAATTAAATAACTTTTTTCAATCTTAATAGTAACAAGTCTTAAATTAAGCACTTGAATAATCACACCACATTATATTATCCCAATCTCTGTGGGAAACAAGTCTATGTCCAAGAACTTGTATATGAACCTTTATAGGAATATCATCAATCACTTCTTTTTCATAAGTGCACTTCCCATTCAATAGTGCATGACATTATTCATCATTTATTTATCATCAGTGTATTGATAACAGTGCATCAGTATAATCCATTAATTAATTACCATAAGTGTAACTACTAACAATGTAAACAAAATTACAATGTAAACAAAACTACAATGTAAACAATAACAATGTAAACAATAACAAAGATCAGAAACAATACGAAAACATTCGCAGGAATCAACTAAAGATACAGCGAAAAATAAAGAAAATATCACAAAAAATGTGATGATATCTGCGAGAAAAGGTAAACAAAAAAATGACGTCACAGTGTGTAAACAAAATGGTGTATAAAACTAAATAATAGAGAAGAGGAGACCTACAAATACAAACAAATCAAAACAAAACTAAAGAAAGCGAAAAATAACGAAAACAAAACTGCACATATCGTCACAACTAACAAAAAATAGCAACAGTTGTCGCTTAGCAAATTTCGCTATAGGAAATTTGCATAGATCCTACAGAACACTCTCAGTAGAAAACCTCTGTCACGTGGTATTTTCTAAAGGAGTCACACGTCCAACCTCCCACTGACATGTAAACATATAAATAAATAAATAACATATAAACATATAACATATAACAATATGAGAAGAAACAGAACGCTCAGCAGAAGTATAAGGGCACAGTTCACAAACAAAACAGGCCACTTAACTTTAGCAGATCCAATCGTCTGTACAGCAAAAAACAAATGGTAATCAGCATCCTAAGGATAGAAGATCCAACGTTGATCACACATCTGAACTTGCATCAAAACTGCCACGACGATGGTACTTGAGCTTCTCAACAATGTAAGTAATGTAGCTACGGTACTTGGCCTTCTCAATACCAGAACTCGTAACAATACGGAACTTGGCCTTCTAGATAGCAGCAAGTTGATTCAACTGGCAACGTATGTCGCAACGCCGGGTACTGTCATTTCACTGGCATAAGTACTGCTACGCTGAAGTATCATTTCTTGTAGTTGATAATGAATGTTGAATGTAGTGGGTAAGGGACCCCGTATGTGCTGGCTACCAGACGAAAACCAGCTTATGGCCACCAAATGATAAAGGTGATTAGCCACCAAATGTTGTGGGTGGATGTAGAATATGGATGTATCACCACTAGACACCAGAGATGATGAAGGCGCAGAAGTATGGTGTCTTTGGTCTGGTTTGTGTATATGATGTATATGTGGAGTCAAGCAGGTAGCAGTAAAGTAGAGTCCACACAGGACGTCACATAAACTCACGACGTAGAAAGTCAATGAATGTTGTAACTGCTAGTGACGTTTCCATCATTTATTGGGACGCCATAATGACAAGATGTGTAGACATTAACATGTAGAACAGTCTTCATTATATCGACATAGTCAGCACAACATTCGACAGCAACAGCATAATAATGGTGAATCAAATCATGGGCTTCAATGCATCATAAACGACTGTAAATGTATTCAGGTGTGGAAACCATCATCCTTTTCTATAACAGTCGATATCTTTATAAATGTACAAATGTAGGAGATTAAATTCCTTCTCCTTCTCTGACCTCCAGCAAGACAGGCACGACTTCTGGAGTATCAAGTAATGTCCTCTGATTCCCTGTAATAACAACGGTATCAAACCAAAACTGACGTGGAACCGCCAGAGCAGCAAAGTCCAACAAGCAGATAGTCTTTAGGACATGCATCAACCCGATGCATAACAACATGGTGATTCGTGAGTTGAAAACTTCTCATAACGTCGACTCTTCCCCGCCCAGGGAAAGTTGACAACTAGGCCCAAAATGTCAATCATAAAAGTTAGCGACAATGATAATCAAATGCAGAGCAATTACCTTCTCTTCAAGAATCAATACACAACTCACTCGCCTCCAGGCGCTTTGAATCACAAAAGGGAAATATCATCTGAGATGAACACTATAGAGGACTTCCATTTCCCGAACAATATAATCATGACAGACGCTGAAAAGCCCAATGGGCTGATCACCCGTTGGCTTGTCACACCGATTACGGAAACAACGGCAGATGGATCTATTTGTTGTTGCCCTAAAGACGCCGCTAGGCGTGATGGGAAACTACAACAGAGAAAATCAATCTGCTGTTGCCCTTAAGACGCCACAAGGCGTGATGGCCTCTGACTGCTTGGTCGGTCTTTGGCTAAGGACGGAAGAAGAAGAAGAAGAAGAAGACGCTGAAAAACGCGTCTGTCTCACTCGACAAAATCTGTATCACTCCCGGGCGGAAGCTGGTACAAAACCCACAACCAAACAACAGACATGCGCAGAACCGTTCGATTTGAATACAATTCACACAACGTCGAAGCTATGGGCACATTCTAAGAACGACACTTAAAATCGAGCCTTATAAGGATAGGAAATAACTATCGACGCAGTTTGACAAACGTTTACAAGAAAAGTGGGCCTGAGCGCTCCATAAATGGACATGACCCAACATCGGTCAACCCACAATCATATCGGCAACCGAAGGGCATAAGAACAGGTTACCACCTAAAGTAAAACGTAACTCCAATTCCAAGAGTTATTTACCTTGCATTAGAAAAAATTGCGTACACAGATAACATAGTGAAATTCTTATGTGTAACAGTAGTCTCATGCGCTGCTCAGATAAAAATGGCGACCGCGCTCTTGGAGTTTACGACCGAAGAACAGCGTGCTGTTGTGCGTTTATTTGGGCAAAAGGTCTTCCTGCAAAGGATATTCATAAAGAAATGTGTTTCCTGTTTATGGTGAGAAGTGTTTGTCGCGTAAAGCGGTACATAACTGGGTCGATACATTTTCTCAAGGACGCTCAAAAATTGCTGATGAAGACCGACCTGATCGTCCTCTTCAGATTGCGACAGAAGCATCCTTGCGGCGGGCGGGGGAGATAATTCGAGCTAACAGGCGAGTAACGATAGACAGTGTTGCAGCTGCAATAGGGTGTTCTTATGGTTTAGCTTACAGCATAATGTATGATCGTTTGAATTTCCGGAATTGTGCTCACGGTGGGTGTCCAGACAACTGACTGAGGAACACAAAATGAACCTAATGGGCCTGTCCTTGCAACATCTCTCTCGGGACGCAGATGAAGGAGAAGATATGCTTAACAGGATTGTTACTGGGGACAAATCCTGGATGCATCACTACCAACCCGATCAAAGCGTGCTTCAAAGCAATGGAAACATCCTTTTTCACCGTCTGCAAGGAAATTCAAGGTTACGCCATGAGCAGAGAAGGTTATGCGTACAGTGTTTTGGGATTCTCAAGGAGTGCTGTTAACCTATTTCCAGAAGAAAGGTGAGAATGTGAATGCTGAGTCGTACTGTGAAGTTCTGTTGATGCTTCGGGATGCAATTCTAAGAAAACGCCCAGGCCTACTGACTAGAGGAGTACTGCTCCATCATGACAATGCCAGACCACATACGGCTCGATTAACCCAGGAGAAAATTGAACAACTAGGGTGGCTACTTCTTGAACATCCGCCTTACAGCCCCGACTTAGCCCCGAGCGTTTTCCACCTGTTTGGTTCACTAAAAACTCACCTTGGCGGCAAACGTTTCGCGGTTGAAGAAGAGGTTGAACGTGAGGTGTGAATGTGGCTGTCAGCAGACCAAAGACTTCTGTGCTGCAGGTTTTGAGGCACCGATAAAACGATGGGATAAGTGTACTAATGTTGGTGTAGATTATGTAGAGAAATAAGGGGAAATGTAAGTGCAATAATAAATGGTTTTCAAGTTCGTATCTCATTTAGTTTTTCTTAATAGCCATTTGTGACCTATTTACTGACTTGCCTTCCCATCTATCTATCTATCTATCTATCTATCTATCTATCTATCTATCTATCTATCTATCTATCTATCTATCTATCTATCTATCTATCTATCTATCTATCTATCTATCTATCTATCTATCTATCTATCTATCTATCTATCTATCTATCTATCTATCTATCTATCTATCTATCTATCTATCTATCTATCTATCTATCTATCTATCTATCTATTTGTCTGTCTGGCCGTCTGTCTGTATTCCTTCCTTCCTGTTAACCTCCCCACAAACCTACTTAAGCGCTAACTTCCCCTCATACCTTCGTATCTGCTACCTGCTTACATACCTACCTATATACCAACCAACATATCCACCTGTCTACTGTGTAACTAGTTATCTATCTCGGTCTCTCCCCTTCTCTCTATCTGTCTGTGTCTGTCCTTCCACCTACCTACCTGTTACGTGCAGTTTTTCATAACTGATAATGTAGTCTGTCTGTATGCTTGTTATATTTTGAATAAGATTTTTGGGTCTAATGTATTTTTCATTGGAACCATAATCTAAGGGCGAATACTCATCTTTTGCTTTGAGGGAAAGTAAATATGTAGTTACTCCTCTTTAAAAGGTGACACCAGCTGACTGGATAGGTCAGAGGGGATACGAACTGCGCATGTCCAAACTAAGAGAGTTTTTTTGATGAAGATTTCCGGCGGGAGGCCGTGTTTTTGTTCTGGGTCTGTCAGACGGAACGTCTGATTACTTCTCTGCATATGCCTTTTTGGGGATGGAAACTCTTCCACTATATTTAGAGTCCCCTGTGTTATTTCTGTTCGTCAGGAAGACGACAGTTGCTTCGAAGTTGTGTTAGGATTTCGTATCAAGGTAAAATAACGAAACTTTCACACTTCCTTTGTAAGGATCATATTTTTGAGTCAACCAGTGACAAGAGCTCACAAATGGTTGGAAGGCAGAGCATTCTTCTTGTTACGCTCGTTGGAGCCATCTAAGACCGTTAGGTCTAGATTTACACACATAGACCCATGAGTATAGCTAGTATTCTACAACCCGCATGATTAGCGGTATATTTTGAACTTAGACACTTATGTCTACAGAAGAGGAATCCACAGGGTTTACTGTTTGATAGAGGCCTAATATATAAATAACTATCTGGAGTGGAAGAACAGATGGGTTATTAGTTATTGCTATCATAACTTTGAAAATGAAAACTCGCCTGATGTACAAGGGAGTAGTATAAGCCTATCTTCGAAAGGACAGCCTATCTTCAATACGTCCGATTAGAGGGATGGACTATGCTAATTTCGTCGCCCGCCATGTTTGGGAGGTCGACTTAAGAAGAATGACTTTGATGAGTCAGAAAGAAACTGTTGGATGTTTATACAGTATTTACCCGTTGTGTAATACGGGGTTTTTCT